>CM055116.1:877524884-877759884 GCA_029206835.1 Rana muscosa | reverse complement strand
TTTTGCCAGTGTCTAAGGTGTTGGCCAAGAAGAAACATGTGTTTTTCACTGAGCTTGCGTACAGGTTCTTTTGGGCCTCAGTAAGCTATTCCGGATCCAACCAAAAAAGCTTCATAGCTAAACGGTCGGTACCCGGGCCTTGCAGAGAAGAGCAAGGTTTTGCCTGTAATGCTTCTCTTAGGAGAGCTGGACCCTGGGATCCAGAGCTCTGGTCATACCCACGACCAAGATGTTTTCTGTGCAGGGTGCTATACAGGTCCAGGGGAGTGGAATCCTTGGGAACCCGGTCCCTGAAGGTTTGATTACAATGCCTGCCGTGATAGGTGAAGTTTGGGCTTTTGTGGACCAAACAAAGTCCTGCGGCGGGGAACAGGTAAGTGGGGGCCCCCAGGAACTTGGTTCTATTGGGGGACCCCCAAGCCTAATTTGTCTTTCTGTCTGTTACCTAATGGTATTCCCGCAAAATTCTGTGCATGCCTGTAACTACTAAAAAAATGTAATTTTTAATGGTGGTCAAGAAAAAAAAAAAATTTTTATATATATATTTAATATATTAGACTGCGGTACCTGTGTTTGTCCACTAGAGGCCGCTGTGGAATGTTTTCTTGTCATGTGGACTAGCTTCTTCTCAGCAGAGCAAAGTCCAGGCAGATGGTGAGTTCTCTTATAGGAAACTGCTTCCTCTGCCATGTTGCAGTGCTCGTCCATCCCCCGGCCTGCGACAAAGAGGGGCCCTGGCTCCTGTCCCTTGTTACCATTTTTTGAAATTAGCGCCGAAGGCGCACGTGGCCGCGCGCGTGCACGCGCCTCTATATATAGAGGTGAGCCGGGAAAGGGGGCGGAGCCTGGGGGATGACGCTCTGTGCGCGCCGCAGCGCTTCTGCGCATGTGCGGGCGTCCCAGCAGTTTAAAAAAACCACAATGTTGTAGTGAGCTGGCTATGAAGTACAGAGACAGAGCTGGCAACATTTAAAGGCATACAGCAAGCGGTTGATACAGGCATCCCCTAGAAAGGCACATTAGTAGACACCAACTGTGATATAGCAGCAATTGTGCTAGACTATTCTCAGTAAAAGTGGTGTATTACGGCTGGAATACCTCAGCTTTAGGCTTAGGAATATGCCGTCCAGAAGCTCCGGAACTGAATCTTCCAGGAAGCGAAGGGGGTCTCATCGGGCTCGGAGGATCTTGGGCATACTTCTGCTGCACCAGTCTCCCCTGAAGTTCGGAGGTAAGTGACCGTAGAGACCCCGCAGGGGTACTTGGTACTGTGGCTGTCCTCAGTTCACCTGCTCCTGTGTATGTAACAGAGGAGGTTTTTTTCCTCAGCTCTGGGAGGATTAGAGAGAGATTGTCAACATTAATCGCTGCCTCCCTGTCAGGGAAAGCACGCCCGATCTCCGTCTCCTCCTTCAGAGTGCCTGTTAGCAGAGCAACAGTCCCATACAGGGATCGACCTGCCTGAAGGGGATCAGGATGAGGTTGATTCTGTTATAGAGGAATCAACAGTGGGGGAACCTTTTCTCAGCATCTCAAGCTGAAAGATTATGGGTTCAGTCTCTGACTAACATGGTCCGATCAGCATTTAAAAATGCACCTTGCGGAACCATCAACCACTACTGTATCCTCGTTGGGGTCGCTAGAAGCCCCCAGACTGTTTGTTCTTTTCCACTTCACCCTTTACTGAAAGGGCTCATTTACCAGGATTGGGAACGTCCTGAGAAAATATTTATTCCCTCAAGAGATCTCTTGTATGTATAAATCACTGACATGTCCAGTGGATAATGTCCAAATGTTCAAGAACCCAATAGATAAAAGATTGGAGTCCTTATGAAAATCTGCTTGGTGATACAACCAGCAGTAGCAGCTATTGGGGTCTGCTAAGCAGTGAAGGATCAGTTGAAACAGGTCTTGAGGGACTTGACAGATCAGCAGGCGTTGCCCTAGCTGATCTACCTAGAGCCTTAGGCTTTGCGGTTGACGCCATAGAGGATTCACTCCATCAGGCCTCCCGCCTTATGCTGTCTATAGTACATATGCGTAGGCTCCTATGGCTCAAAAACTGGTCTGCTGAAGCTCCCTGTAAAGAATGGCTGGTTAGCGTCCCATTTCATGGTGAACGCTTATTCAGGGAAAACCTGGACAAATATATCCAGAAAATTTCCAGCGGTAAAAATACGCTCTTGCCGGTTAAAAACAGAGTTAGAGGTCCCTCTTTAAGAGGCCTGCTTCTCCAGTCCCTGGGGCATCGGCCGTGTAACAGTTCCGACGGCCTCCTCGGTCAATTCCCGGGGGTAAAAAACAGGGACAGTAGCAGGGTAATGAGAAACCCTGGGTCAGGGGAGGTACAAAACCTCCCCCAAAGTTAAATTCATTGAAGCCCCCACTCAGTCGGGTGGGGGGAGGACTCCAGTTGTTCGCAAGAGACCTGGCGGGACACGATCAAGACAGATGGGTGCTCTCCGCAGTAGGTTTGGGATACAGTTTGGAGTTAAAAGACTCCTCCTTCCCATTTTTGAGGTCAAACGTGCCAGGGGATCCCCGGAAGAGAGAGTCCCTCCTGTTGGCACTAGAACAACTATTGCTCCAAGGAGTAATTATGGAGGTTCCCCTGGAAGAATGAGGGTTCGGGTTTTACTCAAACCTCTTTACAGTCCCGAAGCAAACGCGGACGGGAGGCCCATATTAATTCTAAAAGGGCTATACAAATTCCTGTATATCAGGACTTTCCGATGGAGTCGATCCGATCGGTGGCCACTGCCCTACAAGGGGAGGATTGGTTAGCCGCGATCGACATCAAGGATGCTTATTTGCACATTCCCATCTTTCCAGTCCACCAAAAATTTCTACGCTTTGCAGTAGAAGGGCGCCATTTTCAGTTCAGAGCCTTACCCTTCGGTTTGGCCACAGCACCACGAGTGTTTACAAAAATTCTGGCCCTTTATTGGCCAATCTAAGAACACAAGGTGTAATGATAATGGCATATCTGGATGACTTGTTGCTGATAGACCACTCAGTGAAAAAACTAGACGTGGTCGTTCACAAGACAATCAAGTATCTGGAATCTCACGGTTGGATTATCAACCGAGACAAGTCAGCCCTAAAAACCAGTCAAAAGTCTGGAATACTTGGGGCTAAGGTTGGATTCAGGCCAGAGAAAAATATTCTTGCCTCGAGGAAAGGTGTTGTCTTTGAAAGATTTGATCCACTTAGTGGGTACAAAAAAGACAGCCGTCCATACGCCTGTATATGAGGCTGCTGGGAAAAATGGTGGCATCATTCGAAGCAGTACCCTACGGTCAATTCCATTCAAGGAATTTGCAAGGGGCCATACTGTTAGCCTGGAACAAAAAAGTTCAGGCCCTAGACTTACAATGTCCTTGTCCCCTTCCGTTCGCAAGAGCCTCCGTTGGTGGTTGGTTCCCCAGAATCTAGAAAAGGAAATCCTTCAGTCCGATTTCTTGGAAGGTGGTCACTACAGATGCCAGCCTTATAGGCTGGGGAGCAGTACTGGAGCAATAGTCTCTCCAGGGCAGATGGTCGGATGCAGAAAAGGCCCTGCCCATCAATCTCTTAGAGATACGAGCAGCCCGGTATGCCCTAGTAGCATGGTCATCCAAACTCCAAGGGTCCCCTGTCAGAATTCAATCAGACAATGCCACAGCAGTGGCATATATCAATCATCAGGGGGGCACCAGGAGTCGTTCAGCCCAGAGGGAAGTAAATTACATCCTGAAATGGGCAGAAAAATATGTCCCAGCCATATCTGCGGTATTCATTCCAGGAGTGGAGAATTGGAAGGCGGACTTTCTAAGTCGCCAGCAATTAGGCCCAGAGGAAGGGTCCCTTCACCCCGAGGTTTTTCTGGACAATATGTCAGCGGTGGGGAACATCGGATGTAGATCTTCTAGCATCCAGATTCAACGCAAAGGGGGACAGATTTGTCTCTCGGACAAGGGATCCCCTAGCTTGCGGCTCGGATGCCCTAGTGTTCCCTTGGGATCAGTTCAAGCTGATATATGCATTCACACCGCCACAATGGTTACCTCGATTACTCCGCAGAATCAGGGTAGAAAAGAAACAGTGATTCCGGTGGCTCCAGCGTGGCCCCGAAGAGCGTGGTACGCGGAGATTGTAAAATTTCAGTGGGGAGTCCTTGGACTCTCCCACGTCGTCCGGACCTGCTTTCGCAAGGACCGATATACCACCCTTCCTTACCAGCCCTAGGTTTGACGGCCTGGCTATTGAAGCCCACATTCTAAAAAAGAGAGGGCTCTCTAATGCTGTGGTATCTACCATGATCAATGCCAGGAAGCCGGTATCCAGGCAGATCTACTATAGAATCTGGAGGGCGTACATCGCGTGGTGTGAGGCCAAGAAATGGCATCCACATAAGTACGTAATAGGTAGGATTCTAGACTTCCTACAGTGGGCTGTAGATAGGAAGCTTGCCTTGAGTACTATCAAGGGTCAGATTTCGGCCTTGTCAATATTTTTTCAAAGGCCCTTGGCTTCGCATTCACTAGTCAAAGCCTTTATACAAGGAGTGATGCGTATTAGTCCTCCGGTTAATATTCCCATATGTCCATGGGATCTAAACTTGGTTCTGTCGGTTCTACAGAAACAACCATTTGAACCATTACAGCATATTTCCTTGGTGCTTCTCACCAGGGAATTGATTTTTCTAGTAGCCATTTGTTCGGCTAAAAGAGTATCGGAATTAGCAGCTATGTCCTGTAAGGAGCCATGTCTGGTTATCCATAAGGACAGAGTAGTGTTACGTCCTCATCCAGCCTTTCTTCCTAAGGTGGTATCGAGGTTTCATTTGAACCAAGATGTGGTTCTTCCTTCTTTTTTCCCCAAACCTACTTCGGTAGAGGAAAAGTTATTGCATTCTTTGGATGTAGTAAGAGCAGTTAAAGCTTATCTAAAAGCCACTGCTCAGATTCGCAGAACGGATACTTTGTTTATTCTGCCGGAAGGCCCCAGAAAGGGTCAGGCAGCATCAAAATCTACTTTAGCCAAGTGGATTCGACAGGTCATAATACAAGCCTATGGCTTGAGAAGGAGACCGCCTCCGTTCAAAGTTAGAGCGCACTCCACGAGAGCAGTTGGAACTTCATGGGCAGTGCATCACCAGGCCTCCCTGGCTCAAATCTGTAAGGCCGCAACATGGTCTTCAGTACACACGTTTACTAGGTTCTACCAGGTGGACGTTAGAAGTCAGGAGGATGTCGCCTTTGGGCGCAGTGTGTTGCAGGCCGCAAAAGATCCTCATGTCTGATAGCGCTCAGCTTATATATGGTGTATCCCCCCCCCTCATTTGGCATTGCTTTAGGACATCCCATTAGTAATGACTATGTCGCTCTGTGTCCCGTGATGTACGAGAAAGAAAATAGGATTTTTATAACAGCTTACCTGTAAAATCCTTTTCTTGGAGTACATCACGGGACACAGAGCTCCCGCCCCTCTTTGGGGACACTTATTGCTTTGCTACAAAACTGAGGTGCTCCCGGATGGGAGGGGCTTATATAGGGGAGGGTACTTCCGGTTTTGGAAGTTGCCAGTGCCAGCACCTGACGGTATCTATATAACCCATTAGTAATGACTATGTCGCTCTGTGTCCCGTGATGTACTCCAAGAAAAGGATTTTACAGGTAAGCTGTTATAAAAATCCTATTTTTATTGCCTAACCCTGCTTTAAACTTCTCCACAACTTTATCCGTGACCTGTCTGGTTTCAGAAGATTGATACCCCCAACTAAAATCTAGATTGAAACCAGAGTAAAGGGGGCTGAATTCAAATGCATGCCGCACCTTTCAGATATTTATTTGCCAAAAATTTGGAGAACCATTTATAATTTTCCTTTCACTTCACAATTATGTGCCCCTTTGTGTTGGTCTAGCACATAAAATTCCAATAAAGTACATTCATGTTTTTGGTTGTAACATGACAAAATGTGGATAATTTCAGGGGGTGTGAATACTTTTTCAAGGCACTGTGTGTGTGTGTGTGTGTGTGTGTGTGTGTGTGTGTATGTATGTATGTATGTATGCAGGAGTAAGCCGCCGCGCATTTGCGCTTGCTACCCAGAAGAGCCAGTATATATATATATATATTGTAAGAGCCCCTGTCTTAGTGAAGATGTGTGTAAAATGGACACAGGACTCTCAAAGAAGCAATTTGAGAAGTTCCAGCAAAAGATTGGTGAGCAGAGAAAACTATGCTTTAAGTTTTCTCTGGATTTTGTAAGTCTGGATTGGGACTGAAAACTTGAAGACTTCAAAGAGCATTGGGAGGGATGGAGCCTTCAGTAATGTGTCCGGGTTTTACAGAAGCTCTGCAGGTTGTGTGTGGGATAGGAGTCGGTGGTGGAGAAGTTGTTGCAGACAGGAGAGAGGTGTGCTACTGGTTAAGAACCCAGGCAATACCCTTGAGACGGCACTCCATGTGGGATAGGTTCCAGGTTGGTGGACAGAGAGTGGAGCCAGCTGAGCGAGTCGGGGAGACTATAGCTGAGACAACTGGAAGAGAGAGTCTTGGGGGCCAGAGGGGACCGTGAGTCTTGGAGGAGTGTGGAAGCCTGGAGTGTCGGGAGAGCCCTTTCCTAGAGGCCAGGAGTGGGCCTTTGCAGCAAGGTACTGCGCCCAATGCTGAGCGAGCCTTAAGAGCCAGGTGGATTGTCATTTTTCAGTTGTTTTTGGGAGAAGAACCCCTGTGGGGGAAACCAAATTCATGTATGAACTTTCCTTTTTGTTACTTTGTATAAAAGTGGGCTACCACGCCCTTAAACCTTAGTTCCTGTTGGCTGTCAACTCCCTTAAAACTCTGAGCTAGAGACATCTCCCAATGTCTATAATAAATACACACACACACACACACACAATACGGAAAGTATTCAGACCCCCTTAAATTTTTCACTCTTTGTTATATTGCAGCCATTTGCTAAAATCATTTAAGTTCATTTTTTTTCCTCATTAATGTACACACAGCACCCCATATTGACAGAAAAACACAGAATTGTTGACATTTTTGCAGATTTAATAAAAAAGAAAAACTGAAATATCACATGGTCCTAAGTATTCAGACCCTTTGCTGTGACACTCATATATTTAACTCAGGATCTGTCCATTTCTTCTGATCATCCTTGAGATGGTTCTACACCTTCATTTGAGTCCAGCTGTGTTTGATTATACTGATTAGGAAAGCCACACACCTGCCTAATATAAGACCTTACAGCTCACGGTGCATGTCAGAGCAAATGAGAATCATGAGGTCAAAGGAACTGCCTGAGGAGCCCAGAGACAGAATTGTGGCAAGGCACAGATCTGGCCAAGGTTACAAAAAAATTTCCGCTGCACTTAAGGTTCCTAAGAGAACTGTGGCCTACATAATCCTTAAATGGAAGATGTTTGGGACAACCAGAACCCTTCCTAGAGCTGGCCGTCCGGCCAAACTGAGCTATCGGGGAGAAGAGCCTTGGTGAGAGAGGTAAAGAAGAACCCAAAGATCACTGTGGCTGAGCTCCAGAGATGCAGTCGGGAGATGGGAGAAAGTTGTAGAAAGTCAACCATCACTGCAGCCCTTCACCAGTCGGGGCTTTATGGCAGAGTGACCTGACGGAAGCCTCTCCTCAGTGCAAGTCACATGAAAGCCTGCATGGAGTTTGCTAAAAAAAACACCTGAAGGACTCCAAGATGGTGAGAAATAAGCTTCTCTGGTCTGATGAGACCAAGATAGAACTTTGTGGCCTTAATTCTAAGCGGTTTGTGTGGAGAAAACCAGGCACTGCTCATCACCTGTCCAATGTAGTCCCAACAGTGAAGCATGGTGGTGGCAGCATTATGCTGTGGGGGTGTTTTTCAGCTGCAGGGACAGGACGACTGCTTGCAATCGAGGGAAAGATGAATGTGGCCAAGTACAGGGATATCCTGGACGAAAACCTTCTCCAGAGTGCTCAGGACCTCAGACTGGGCCGAAGTTTTACCTTCCAACAAGACGATGACCCTAAGCACACAGCTAAAATAATGGAGTGGCTTCACAACAACTCCGTGACTGTTCTTGAATAGCCCAGCCAAAGCCCTGACTTAAACCCAATTGAGCATCTCTGGAGAGACCTAAAAATGGCTGTCCACCAACGTTTACCATCCAACCTGACAGAACTGGAGAGGATCTGCAAGGAGCAAGGGCAGAGGATCCCCAAATCCAGGTGTGAAAAACTTGTTTCATCTTTCCCAAAAAGACTTATGGCTGTATTAGATCAAAAGGGTGCTTCTACTAATTACAGAGCAAAGGGTCTGAATACTTAGGACCATGTGATATTTCAGTTTTTCTTTTTTAATAAATCTGCAAAAATTTCATAAATTCTGTGTTTTTCTGTCAATATGGGGTGCTGTGTGTACATTAATGAGGAAAAAAATGAAATTAAATGATTTTAGCAAATGGCTGCAATATAACAAAGAGTGAAAAGTCTGAATACTCTCCGTACCCACTGTATATGTGTGTGTATGTATGTGTGTGTGTGTATATGTATGTATATATATATATATATATATATATATATATATATATATATATATATATATATATATATATATATATAAATATATATATATATATAAATATATATATATATAAATAAATAAATAAAATAAAAAATATATATATATATATAAATGATCCAGTGCAGTTTCCACCCTGTAGCAGAAAAACTGCTATTGGGCAGTCAGCAAGTGGTTAAGCTTTGACAAGAAAAAACTGGAAGCTGAGCTGATTGGTTTCTATGCAGATCTGCACCACATTTTGCACTCTACAGTTTTAGTAAATCAATCCCTAAATGTAATTTTCTCCTGGGGTATGCTACAGTTTCATACATTATTTTTAGTTTTTGTGACCTAAACCAAAATGGCATTGGTATTATTTGTAGAAACATTGTAAAGCAGCATTGACCACAGCTTATTGGTATTATAGCTCTAGGAAATGCCTTGAGGTGTCTGGTTCAGGCATTTTTCTATTCTAAATCATTTGTCATAAAAAGAGCATACACAATTTACAGCCAAACCAGAAAAAGATACTTTTCTTTTGTTTAGAAGTCCAAAAACATGCACTTAAGCTGCTGAAAAGTCGTTTTTTTTTTGTTTTGTTTTTTGCCAAGTATCTCTTAAAATTGTTACCAAAATTTGAGGTACATTATTACATGCAATAGTTGGTGTTTGTTTTTTTTTTTTTGCTTTCTCCCAAAAAAGTATGTGTAAAAACTGCTGCATAAATGGCCAGTAACTGGCACGGACTCCACAAGACTCATTAATATTTAAACACCGCATGACTGAGATGAGCTGTATAGTTTGTGGCTCAGATGGTGCCGTAAATCAATGCAACAATATTTCTCACATCCAAAAGGCTAGGAACAGCCCTTAGAAATGCCATTTATTTCAGGATTGCTTTGAATTCCGTTATTAGGCACTAATTTAAATAAATGAATCAGTGCTGAAATGTAATCTTTCATAATGAAGTGCAAGCAAACACATTCTTTTGAAGTTTGATATAAAAAAAAACAATAACAGCCATTTGTTTGTGCCATAAGTTATCAGCAGCAATAAAGAGGCCTTTATTGCTTCTTAAAACCAAATTGATTAAGAGCTGGTACTTTATTTTCACCTTCACAGAGAAGAAAGGCTTTAGCTTGTTAATTACAATAGGTGTATTGCTTTCATTTCCCATAAAATAGATTGTTATTCTGTAATAAGAATGCCCAAACACAGCATGATGTGCAAAGTATAAAGGCATAGCGAGAGATGCAGTCCTTACAAGCATCCCTTGGAATGATTGGGAGACTTGTCATGCCATGTAGGGTAAACGTTGGTACTGTGGGAGCAATAACCAGTGCTTCCAATGTTAATGGCCATGTGCCATCACACATGGAGGATTTCCAAATTTTGGACAGAAGCATCTGGCAGTGTCAACTGTAGCAACCCTATCATGGATTGTAACAAAAAATGACTGAATCAAGGACAGGTGAAAGGATAGAGGTTAGAATAGTCAGTACATTAGTAGGGACCAGTGCTGAGGCTAATTGTTGCCATGAAAGATGCGGGCAGCACAAATGTTATCTTTAGGAACCTTTCACACTTATACGACTTGTCCCATGATTTGTGATGGCAAAGTAGCATGACAAGTCGTTTCCCATGATTTCCAATGACAACCATTCATATTGGTACGACTTCAAGCCGTTCCGACTTCAAAGTAGTCCCTGCACTACTTTGGTCTGATTTAGATGCCACTTACACAGGCATTCCCTGAAATCGCGGCCGTGAAATCGCGCGACTTTGAAGTCGCAGTAGTGTGAAAGGTGCCTTAACCTTTGTTTTACTTCTGTCTTCAGTAGCTCACCAATCTTTTCAGAATTTCAGTTGTAGGAGCAGTAATGCAACTACCATAATGGCATTACAAAAAAGCGCTTAACCACTTGACTTCCAGAAGATTTACCCCCTTTATGACCAGGCCATTTTTTGCGATACAGCACTGCGTTACTTTAACTGACAGTTGCGCAGTCATGCAATGCTGTACCCAAATAAAATGTATGTTCTATTTTCCCACAAATGGCGCTTTCTTTTGGTGGTATTTGATGACTTCTGGGTTTTTTTGTTTTTTTTTTTCACTATAAACAAAAAAAAGTTATTTTTTTTTCACTTTCTGCTATCTGTTGGAGGAGAAAGCCTGGCTCGCAGTCTCTGCTCTAATTCATCCCAAAAGTGTTCTACCCCAAACTCTCTCATCAATGTCTTTATGGACCCTACTTTGTGCACTGGTGTGCAGTCATGTTGGAACAGGAAGGGGCCATCCCCAGACTGTTCCCACAAAGTCGGGAGCATGAAATGGTCCAAAATGTCTTGGTATAGTGACGCCTTAAGGGTTCCCTTCACTGGAACTAAGGGGCTAAGCCCAACCCCTGAAAACAGCCCTAGACCATAGTCCCCCCTCTACTAAATGATTTGGATCAGTGCACAAAGCAAGGTCCATAAATACATGAGTGCGTTTGGGGTGGAGGAAGTTGACTGGCCTGCAGAGTTCTGACCTCAACCCGATAGAACACCTTTGGGATGAATTAGAACGGAAACTAAAAGTCAGGCCTTCTCGTCCACATCAGTGCCTGACCTCACAGATGCGCTTCTGGAAGAATGGTCAAACATTCCCATAGACACACTCCTAAACCTTGTGGACAGACTTCCCAGAAGATTTGAAGCTGTTATAGCTGCAAAGGGTGGGCCAACTCAATATTGACCCCTACGGACTAAGACTGGGATGCCATTAACGTTCATGTGGGTGTAAAGGCAGGTACCCCAATATATTTGACAATATAGTGTATAATGACCTTGGTTGTGGAAGTATTGAGGACAATCCTTGGCTGAGCAGGCAGTAAACCAATGTTAAAGGCTAACTCCACTTTCCTGGGGAAAAAAGCAAAAAAAAAAAAAATATATAATATAGCATATACAATTGCGACACAAGTCATTTTGTAATTAAATGTTATTAAAAATGACCGTTCCTTTTCAATCTGCAGTACTGTCATTTTCTGTAAATTGTAATGCAATATGGCAACACAGATGTACAGAATGCACCCCCCCCCCCCCAAATGTCCTATCTTGCTTGTGCGATTGGCTTGCTGTTTTTTTTAGACGTCTGCACCAAGATACACCATCCCCTGCAACAAAAATTGTAATAGGAAAATCGCATCTAAAAGGATACAGACCCTGCAATTTTCCTCATTCGAGCCTTGCAAGTGCAGCAGCTGATTGATAATTATGACATCACTCCCATTCCCATTCATTTTGCACATGGACACAGCCAACTATTTATTCAGAATAACAAAAGATACAAATCTGCAATGGACATTGTACATAGAAAACAAAGATTGTGTTGTTTTTTTTCAACAAAAGTGGAGTTACTCTTTAGGAACTCGCTGTGGTCTATACCAGTGGTCTCCAAACTGTGGCCCAGGGGCCAGATGCGGCCATTTTCTTGTGTTTATCCGGCCCTTGGAGCACTATTTCATCCACTTATACCAACAATGGGGCATAATTTCCCCCACTGGCACCAATGAAGGGGGCACAATTCCTCCCAATGACACAAACTATGGGGCCCAATGATGGGGTGCAATTCCTCCCAATGACACCAATGATGAGACTAAGGACATCAATAATGGGGTGCAATTCCTCCCAATGACATCAACAGTGGAGCATAATTCCTCCCACTGACACCAATAATGGTGTGCATTTATGGGGTGTTATTTTTCCCACTGATGTAAGGATCTTTTCTACCCCCAATGGTCACAGTCTGGCCCCCCTAAAATCTTCAGGACAGTAAACTGGCCCTTTGTTTAGAAAGTATGGAGACTCCTGGTCTATACTAATTGCACAATATTATCTGCTTGTCGGGAGCTTTTTTGTTGGCATCATATTACAGCCATCGTATCTCAGCAGAATCTCTAGGATATCAACTAATGATAGTCTATAATGTTTGCACCAGTTGTCTGTATAAGCTGCTTTTTTTAAATTAGAAGTCAATTTGTGATTTATGTAAGGCAGGGGTAGGCAACCTTTGAGAGGTTACCTGAACAACATAAAATATCACTGAGCGTTGGCACTTTTTTTTAACTAGCAGGCCCAACTAAATAGTAATGAAAATATATATAATACAAATGTCACTGTAAAAATATGAACTTTGTTTACCTTTAGAAGTGGACAGTGTCCATCAGTAGGGCACTGTATATTTTATTTTTCTACATTATGTTTAACAATTGTATCAGTGTCAGTTAGTAGGGTGGTGGACGGTGTCGGTAGTTTTTTATTTAAATTTTTTTACATAATTTTTTTTATTTGTGTTTTTTTTTTATTGTTTAATTTCTATTTATTTTTTTAGTTGCTGTTGGGGGGCTTTGGTGCAATATCAGGGGTGTAAACCGAACCCTAATGGCTCACTTTTGAGACAGAGAAAGGGACTGAGGACAGAGATCACCCAGCCTCTTTCTCTGCAGCCTGAGCCACACTGAACAGTGTGACAGCAGGAAGGTAAAGTCACCTGGTTGCATCCAGGGGGGTAGATATATTTCGCCCAGATTCAGGCTTTACGCCGACTTATACAACTAGGTGGAGTGTTGTATAAGCCCAGCTGAGGCTAGTGGGCTCATGGATGACTCATACCTCTAGGGAGAGTGTGGGGCGTCGTGCAGACAGGGAGTTGATGAGACCAGCTGAAGCTTGTCAGCTCATTTAGGCCTCTATAAGAACTCCCAGCTTCATTAGATGTTAGCTCATGCCTGGACCCAGACCTGTGTGGACTGTCTAGGGAGAGTGAACCCCTGTGTGGTGAGACAAAGCCTGTGTGGCTATTTGCTTGGACATTTAAAACCAGGGACTTAGGGACTAGGACAGCACTAGGCTGATCCCAGTTGTTAGTTAGGAAACCTGTATGTTTAGTCAGAGGTCAAGTTGACCAGGATTTATTTTGTTTGTTTCTTTTGGCTTTGCTGTGTTTTGTCACTGTAAATAGAAAATAAACCGCACCTTTTTTTGATTTTGAAAACCACAACCTCCGTTTGCTGGGCCTGTCTTTGTGTGGGGAGCCCATCCCGGGGGTCACACACACCCGCTGCCGAGCTAACCCCCTCACAGTTGGTGGAGAATGCGGGCAGTTTTTTTTTAAGCCAGCATGGAGGAGATACTGAAGCAGCTGGCTCTAGCAAATGCCAATCAACAGCAGACAAATGCAGGTTTGCAAAAGAGCCTTGCAGCTCATCAACAGAGCCTTGCAGCTCAACAACAGAACTTCGCAGCCCAGCAGCAAGCTCATCAACAGAGCCTTGCAGCCCAGCAGCAAGCTCACCAACAGAGTCTGGAAGCTCAGCAACAAGCCCAGCAGCAATCTGAGGCCCGCTTCATAGACCTGTTACAGAAGCAAGAGCAGAGACTACAACAAATGGAAGCAGTAATGCAGCAACGTCCGCAGACCAGTGAGGAAAGCCGTCCCACTAATACCGCGTCCTTTGGGGTGAGTCGTTTATTGACAAAAATGACTGGAGAGGATGATCCAGAGGTATTTTTGACCACATTTGAAAGGACTGCTGAAAGAGAAAAGTGGCCTGAGGAGCAGTGGGCTGGACTGGTGGCTCCTCTGTTAACTGGTGAATCGCAGAAGGCTTACTATGACCTAGAGCCTGACCAAGCAAAAGACTATGTGATGCTAAAAGCTGAAATATTGGCAAGGCTGGGTGTCACCCAGGCTGTCCGGGCTCAGCGTGTGCATAACTGGACTTTCCAGCTTGGAAAACCCCCCAGGTCTCAAATGTATGATCTCATTCACCTGAGCAGAAAGTGGCTACAGCCAGAGACTTTGTCCGCACCAAAGATTGTGGAACGTGTTGTAATGGATCGGTTTTTGAGAGCTCTTCCTACTGCCATCCAAAAGTGGGTAAGCCATGGAGACCCAGAGACGGCCGATAGTCTTGTGGATTGTGTGGAGAAATACTTGGCTACAGAGAACCTGACGGCCTCTTCCAGAGACACTCGGACTTTCCACCCTAAGACCAGACCATCCCCAGGGGCGGATAAGAGGATTCCAAGGGGTGAGGGTGGAGAGAGTGAGAGGGTGGGAGCTCTACCCCAAGTTTGGCGAGAACAGCCTGGGAAATCAGCGGCTCAAGAGGCGGCAAGAAGGATCGTTTGCTACCGCTGCCGGCAAGCGGGACATATTGCAGCCAATTGCCCGGTTGTGGAGGAACCCATGCAGTGTGACTTTCTGACGGGCAGACGTCAGTCGCTGTGTGCGACAGTCGCATGCACTGCCATTCGAGGAACTGAGAAACATTTATGCAAAATGTGTGTTAATGGTAGAAATGTTGTGGTATTGCTGGATTCAGGTAGCCTTGTGACCCTGATAAAGGCTGAGTTAGTTAAAACAGAGGTCTCTGGGAATAGCAAGGTAGCTGTTATTTGTGTGCATGGGGACACCCGAGAGTATCCAGTGACTACAGTGTGTTTCGAGACCCCCAAAGGTACCCTCTCTCATCCAGTGGGCTTAGTATCCCAGTTACCGCATGACGCCATTGTGGGAAGGGATTTTCCGAAGTTCTGGGAACTGTGGGATGATCCTGAGCCCCCCACTGGTGCCCCTATGTACCAGGAATGGGATAGCCAGAACTCCCCTGAGAGTGGTGAGGACTCTCCGGAATTTCCCTTATCAGTATTGGCAGGGGAGACTCAAGAAACTGGAGAGGAGCCCACCTCCTCAGACGAAAACCTACCGTCTGTGGAGTTTTCTGATCTTGAGGTTCACAGGGAAAACTTTGCCACAGAACAGTTGAAAGACCCCGCCCTAATAAAGGCACGGGAAAACGTAGTGAAAATAGATGGCGAGTTAGTGAACCCAGATAATACCTGCACTTACCCATACTTCAGCGTAGAGAAGGACCTACTGTATCGGGTGGCAAAAAGGGCAGAAGAAACCGTTGAGCAGCTTGTGGTGCCCAAACCTTACAGGAAGTTGGTGTTGGAGTTGGCCCATGGGCACATTCTTGGAGGTCATCTGGGGACAGAGAAAACCCGAGAGAGGGTATTACAGAGATTCTATTGGCCGGGGGTGATGAAGGACATAGAAAATTATTGTTCCTCCTGCCCTGTGTGTCAGAGGTCGGCCCCGATGCCACATTTCCGTAGCCCGCTGGTCCCTCTACCCATCATTGAGGTCCCGTTTGAGAGGATCGCCATGGATTTGGTAGGTCCTATAATCAAGTCCGCTAGGGGGCACCAGTACATATTAGTTATAATGGACTATGCCACCCGTTATCCAGAAGCGATCCCTCTCCGAAATACCTCGGCCAAAACCATAGCCAAAGAGCTATCTCTTGTGTTTAGCCGGGTGGGTATTTGTAAAGAACTGCTTACGGACCAAGGTACACCCTTTATGTCCCGGGTTATGAAGGAGCTGTGTAAATTGTTCAAAGTGACGCAGTTACGTACATCTGTGTATCACCCCCAAACCAATGGGCTGGTTGAAAGATTCAACAAAACCCTAAAACAAATGTTGAAGAAAGTGGTGGATAGAGATGGAAAGGATTGGGACTGTCTACTTCCTTATCTGATGTTTGCTATTAGGGAGGTGCCCCAATCCTCTACGGGATTCTCCCCCTTTGAGTTACTGTATGGGAGACACCCAAGAGGGCTGTTGGATATTGCCAAGGAAACTTGGGAAAGTGAGAGTTCTCCCCACAGGAGTGTGATTGAGCATGTCGCCCTGATGCAAGACCGAATTGCACAGGTAATGCCCATCGTGAAGGAACATTTGGCCCAAGCGCAGTTAGCACAGCAGAGAGTGTACAACCGTGGAGCCAAGACCCGTACCTTTTCCCCGGGGGATAGGATACTGGTACTTGTCCCTACGGTTGAAAGTAAATTCCTTGCCAAATGGCAAGGCCCCTATGAGATAATGGAAAAAGTGAGCGAAGTGAATTACAAGGTCAGACAACCAGGAAGGCGAAAGCCCGAACAGATCTATCACGTTAATCTGTTGAAAGCCTGGAGGGATAGAGAGTCCCTAGTCGCAGACACTTGGTCACCAGCTCAAACTGGTTGCGTGATTCCTGAGGTTGGAATAGCAGCCACCTTGTCACAACCCCAACAACAGGAGGTTAAGGAGTTTGTGCTTCGCAACAAGGAGGTATTCTCTGAGCTGCCGGGACAAACATCTGGGGTAGAGCATGACATCATTACCCCGCCCGGTGAAAGGGTGAAGTTAAAACCCTATCGGATCCCAGAGGCCCGACGGGAGGCAATACGGGAGGAAGTACAGAAAATGCTGAACTTAGGGGTGATAGAGGAGTCCCAAAGTGATTGGTCTAGTCCCATTGTGTTGGTGCCTAAACCGGATGGGAGCTGGCGATTTTGTAACGATTTTCGTCAGTTGAACAAAGTTACAAAATTTGACACCTACCCCATGCCACGTATAGATGAGTTGATCGACCGGCTGGGAACAGCCCGATACATGACGACTCTTGACCTCACAAAAGGGTATTGGCAAATCCCCCTGGCCAAATTGGCCAAAGAGAAAACCGCATTTGTAACCCCAGACGGGGCGTTCCAATATAAAAGAATGCCGTTCGGGTTACAGAATGCGCCGGCCACATTCCAGCGGAAAATGGACCAGATGCTGAGGCCCCATCGGAAGTATGCTGCGGCTTACCTGGATGACGTAATTGTCCATAGCACAGATTGGGCCTCACATCTGCCAAAAGTGCAAGCAGTCCTGGACTCTGTTCGGGAAGCGGGGTTTACGGCTAACCCCAAGAAGTGTACCATTGGGCAGGAGGAGGCCAAATATCTTGGGTACACCATTGGGAGGGGAGTAATAAAACCCCAACTCAACAAAGTCGAGGCCATCCAGAGTTGGCCACGTCCCAACAGCAAGAAGCAGGTACGAGCCTTTCTGGGAATCGCTGGGTATTATCGGCGATTCATTCCCCACTTTGCCTCTAAGGCTGTGCCCCTAACCAACCTAACGAAGGGGAAAGGGTCGGTCATGATTAAATGGACCCCCGAGGCTGAGGCAGCATTCCAATTCTTGAAACAAGCCTTATGTAGCCAGCCAGTGTTGTACTCACCCGACTTCTCTAAAGACTTTGTCGTACAAAGTGATGCGTCAGATGTGGGGTTAGGAGCAGTATTGTCCCAGGTCTGGAACGGGGAAGAGCACCCAGTCATTTACCTCCAGCAGGAAGTTGAAGTCCCATGAGGTAAATTACGCCACCGTTGAAAAGGAGTGTTTAGCGGTGAAGTGGGCTCTAGATTCCCTTCGGTACTACCTGCTAGGTAGGCACTTTGACATGGTTACGGATCACGCTCCGTTAAAGTGGATGGCTCAAAACAAGGAAACAAATAGAAGAGTGAATAGGTAGTTCCTGGCCCTCCAGGAATTCAACTTCACAGTAAAGCATCGCCCTGGCGTTCAAATGGGGAATGTGGATGCTTTGTCTCGAGTACATGAATGCCTGATTGCTGGTGTTCCAACCCCGAGGTTAAAACAAGAGGGGGGGGTATGTGACAGCAGGAAGGTAAAGTCACCTGGTTGCATCCAGGGGGGTAGATATATTTCGCCCAGATTCAGGCTTTACGCCGACTTATACAACTAGGTGGAGTGTTGTATAAGCCCAGCTGAGGCTAGTGGGCTCATGGATGACTCATACCTCTAGGGAGAGTGTGGGGCGTCGTGCAGACAGGGAGTTGATGAGACCAGCTGAAGCTTGTCAGCTCATTTAGGCCTCTATAAGAACTCCCAGCTTCATTAGATGTTAGCTCATGCCTGGACCCAGACCTGTGTGGACTGTCTAGGGAGAGTGAACCCCTGTGCGGTGAGACAAAGCCTGTGTGGCTATTTGCTTGGACATTTAAAACCAGGGACTTAGGGACTAGGACAGCACTAGGCTGATCCCAGTTGTTAGTTAGGAAACCTGTATGTTTAGTCAGAGGTCAAGTTGACCAGGATTTATTTTGTTTGTTTCTTTTGGCTTTGCTGTGTTTTGTCACTGTAAATAGAAAATAAACCGCACCTTTTTTTGATTTTGAAAACCACAACCTCCGTTTGCTGGGCATGTCTTTGTGTGGGGAGCCCATCCCGGGGGTCACACACACCCGCTGCCGAGCTAACCCCCTCACAACAGTCAGCGAATTAATGGGAGGTGCTCTGTGTTGAGCGGCTTTCTGTTCATTCACAAACTGAAACAAAGTAAACGCACTTTACTATGGTTCAGTTGTGAATGAATATAGTTAGTGATCAGTACCGATCACTGACTGTGTTCATCCAGAAAAGGTGGGGGGACATTAAATAACACATTTACGGTTCCTTCCCCCACTCTCCATCCTGAAATATCCCCCGTAGCAGCTGGCAGGAAATGGGGGTCCAAGGGCGCACACAGGCACTGGGCAAGTGGGCAACAGGAGAGGGACCTGGGAGGAGGAGCTGCATTTAGTAGAACTGATCGGTTGTATTTCTTTTTCGTACATCACGGGACACAGATCGACTTAGTCATTACTAATGGGTTATATAGATTACCTTCAGGTGCTGGCACTGACCAATTCCAAACCGGAAGTACCCTCCCCTATATAAGCCCCTCCCACCCGGGAGCACCTCAGTTTTTTGCCAGTGTCTAAGGTGTTGGCCAAAGAGTAACATGTGTTTTCACTGGGCTTGCGTACAGGTTCTTTTGGGCCTTAGTAAGCTGTTCCGGATCCCACCAAAAAAGCTTCATAGCTAAACGATCGGTACCCGGGCCTTGCAGCAGAAGAGCAAGGTTTTGCCTGTAATGCCTCTCTTAGGAGGGCTGGACCCTGGGATCCAGAGCTCTGGTCATACCCACGACCAAGATGTTGTCTGTGCAGGGTGCTATACAGGTCCAGGGGAGTGGAATCCTTGGGAACCCGGTCCCTGAAGGTTTAATTACAATGCCTGCCGTGATAGGTGAAGTTTGGGCTTCTGTGGACCAAACAAAGTCCTGCGGCGGGGATCAGGTAAGTGGGGGCCCCCAGGAACTTGGTTCTATTGGGGGACCCCCAAGCCTAATTTGTCTTTCTGTCTGTTACCTAACGGTATTCCCGCTAATATCTGTGTATGCCTGTAACTACTGAAAATGTAAAATTTTAATAGTAGTCAAGAAAAAAAAAAAAAGAGGACCGCGGTACCTGTGTTAAACCACTAGAGGCCGCTGTGGTCCATTTTTCTTGTCATGTGGATCTTTGGGTTTCTCAAGTCAAAAGATCCAGGCAGTTGGTAAGTTTCTCTGTGGGAATCCACTTCCTCTGCCCTGTTGCTGCGCTCATCCACCGCACAGGCCCTCCGGCAAAAAGGGCCCTGGCTCCTAGTCCCTGTTTGGTTTCGAAAAGGGCGCCAATGGCACGCGCCTCCTATGGAAAAAAAAGGGGCGGGGCGGGTGGATGACGCTCGATGCGCGCCACGGCGCTTCTGCGCATGTGCAGGCGTCCCAGCTTGTATAAAGACACAGTACAAGTGTCAGCTGGATGCAAACAGAGCTAGCAACAAACAGTGGCACACAGAGGCGGTTGATGCAGGCATCCCCATAGAAAGGCACTTTAGTGGACACCAGCTGGTATATAGCAGCAACTGTGTTAGACTATTACCAGCAATATTGGTGTATGACGACGGGAATACCTCAGCTTTGTGCTTATAGGATATGTCGTCCAGACGCTCCGGAAATAGATCTTCCAGGAAGCCAAAGGGGTCTCCATCGGGCTCTGAGGATATTGGGCATGCTTGTACTGCACCAATCTCCCCTGAGAATTCAGAGGTCAGTAGCCGTAGAAACCCCGCAGGAGTGCCTGGTGCTGCGGCTGTCCCCAGTCCACCTGCTCCTGTATATATAACAGAGGAGGTTTTATCCTCAACTCTGGGAGGATTGGAAGAGAGATTAACAGCATTGATCGCTGCTTCCCTGTCACAGGAAAAGCGCATCCGATCTCCGTCTCCTCCTTCAGAGTGCCTGTTAGTGGAGGAACAGCCCCACACAGGGATCGACCTACCTGAAGGGGATCAGGATGAGGTTGATTCAGTTATGGAGGAATCAACAGTGGAAGAACCTTTCTCAGCATCTCAGGCTGAAAGATTACGGGTTCAGTCTCTGACTAACATGATCCGATCAGCATTTAAAATGCCTCTGGCGGAACCACCATCCACTACGGTTTCCTCGCTGGGGTCGCTAAAAGCTCCCCAGGCTGTCTGTTCCTTCCCAATCCACCCTTTATTAGAAGGGCTTATTTACCAGGATTGGGAGCATCCTGATAAAATATTTGCTCCCCCCAAGAGATTTCCGGTGATCTATCCCATGGAGGATAAGTTCATAAAAAAATGGAGGGTCCCTACAGTGGACGCAGCCATCTCTTCTGTGAACAAATCACTGACATGTCCAGTAGATAATGTTCAAAGACCCAATAGATAAAAAATTGGAGTCTTTACTAAAATCTGCTTTCTCTACAGCAAGCATGGTGACACAACCTGCGGTAGCAGCAATTGGAGTCTGCCAAGCAGTGAAAGATCAGTTGAAACAAGTCGTAAGGGACTTACCAGATCAGCAGGCTCTTGCCCTAGCTGACCTGCCTAGAGCCTTGTGTTTTGCGGTGGACGCCATAAAGGATACAATCCAACAGGCCTCCCGCTTTACGCTGTCTATAGTACATATGCGTAGGCTTCTGTGGCTCAAAAACTGGTCTGCTGAAGCTCCCTGTAAGAAACTGCTGGTTAGCTTCCCATTTCATGGAGAACGCTTATTTGGAGAAGATCTGGACAAATATATCCAGAAAATTTCTGCCGGTAAAAGTTCACTCTTACCGGTTAAGAACAAGAGTAGAAGTCCTTCTTTTAAGAGGCCTACTTCTCCAGTCCCGGGCACATCGGCTGTGAAGCAGTTCCGACGGCCTCCGCGGTCAAATTCAGGGGGCAGAAATCAGGGACAATCACAGGGTAACAAGAAGCCCTGGATCAAGAGAGGTACAAAACCTCCCCCCAAGTCATGAAGCGTTGCCCCCACTCAATCGGGTGGGGGGAAGGCTTCAGTTGTTCAGAGACCTGGCGGGACACCTAAGAGACAGATGGGTGCTCTCCGCAGTAAGTCTGGGATACAAGCTGGAGTTAAAAGGCACTCCTCCTGCCCAATTTATGAGGTCAAACGTGCCAAGAGATCCCCAGAAGAGAGGATCCCTCCTTCTGGCACTAGAACAACTATTGCTCCAAGGTGTAATCATGAAGGTTCCCCTGGAAGAAAGCGGATTCGGGTTTTACTCGAACCTTTTCACAGTCCCCAAACCAAATGGGGACGTGAGGCCCATATTAAATCTAAAAGGGCTAAACAAGTTCCTAAATATCAGGACTTTTCGGATGGAGTCGATCCGATCGGTGGCCACCGCCCTACAAGGGCAGGAATGGTTAGCCTCGATCAACATAAGGGATGCTTATCTGCATATTCCCATTTTTCCGGCCCACCAGAAATTTCTACGCTTTGCAGTAGAAGGGCGCCATTTTCAGTTCAGAGCCTTACCTTTCGGTCTGGCCACAGCACCACGAGTGTTCACAAAAATTCTGGCCCCATTATTGGCCAATCTAAGAACACAAGGTGTAACGATAATGGCATATCTAGATGACCTGCTACTAATAGACCACTCAGTGGAAAAGCTGGAAGTAGCTATTCACAAGACAATCAAGTATCTGGAATATCACGGTTGGATTATCAACCGGGACAAGTCAGCTCTAAGACCAGTCAAAAGTCTGGAATACTTAGGGCTAAGGCTGGATTCAAATCAGAGAAAGATTTTCTTACCTCCAGAGAAGGTGTCGTCTTTAAAAGATTTGACCCACTTAGTGGGTACAAAAAGAAAACCATCCATACGCCTCTGCATGAGGCTGCTGGGAAAAATGGTGGCTTCATTTGAAGCAGTACCCTACGGTCAATTCCATTCAAGGAATTTGCAAAGGGCCATACTGTCAGCCTGGAACAAAAAAGTTCAGGCTTTAGACTTACCAATGTCCCTGTCCCCTTCCGTTCGCAAGAGCCTCCATTGGTGGTTGGTGCCCCAGAATCTGGAAAAAGGGAAACCCTTCAGTCCGGTTTCTTGGAAGGTAGTCACTACAGATGCCAGCCTCATAGGCTGGGGGGCAGTACTGGAGCAATGGTCTCTCCAGGGCAAGTGGTCAGAAGCAGAAAAGGCCCTGCCCATCAATCTCTTAGAGATACGAGCAGCCCGGTATGCCCTAGTAGCATGGACATCCAAACTCTAAGGGTCCCCTGTCAGAATTCAATCAGACAATGCCACAGCAGTGGCATATATCAATCACCAGGGTGGCACCAGGAGTCGTGCAGCCCAGAGGGAAGCAAATTGCATCCTGGAGTGGGCAGAAAAATATGTCCCAGCCATATCCGCGGTTTTCATCTCAGGAGTGGAAAATTGGAGAGTGGACTTTTTAAGTCGCCAACAATTATGCCCGGGGGAGTGGTCTCTTCACCCCGAGGTTTTCCAGGCAATATGCCAGCGGTGGGGAACACCGGATGTAGATCTGCTAGCATCCAGATTCAACGCAAAGGTGGACAGATTTGTGTCTCGCACAAGGGATCCTCTAGCTTGCGGCTCGGATGCCCTAGTGTTCCCTTGGGATCAGTTCAAGCTGATATATGCATTCCCACCGCCACAATTGTTACTGCGATTACTCCGCAGAATCAGGGTAGAAAAGAAACCAGTGATTCTGGTGGCTCCAGCGTGGCCCCGAAGGGCATGGTACGCGGAGATTGTAAAAATGTCAGTGAGGAGTCCTTGGACCCTCTCACATCGTCCGGACCTGCTGTCGCAGGGACCGATATACCACCCTTCCTTACCAGCCCTAGGTTTGACGGCCTGGCTATTGAAGCCCACATTCTAAAAAAGAGAGGACTCTCTAATTCTGTGGTATCTACCATGATCAATGCCAGGAAGCCGGTATCCAGGCAGATCTATTATAGGATCTGGAAAGCGTACATTACGTGGTGTGAGGCCAAGAAATGGCATCCACGTAAGTACGTGATAGGGAGGATTTTGGACTTCCTACAGTGGGCTGTAGATAGGAAGCTGGCCTTGAGTACTATCAAGGGTCAGATTTCGGCCTTGTCAATATTTTTTCAAAGGCCCTTGGCTTCGCATTCACTAGTCAAAGCTTTCATACAAGGAGTGATGCGTATTAGCCCTCCGGTTAGTATTCCCATATGTCCTTGGGACTTAAACCTGGTTCTGTCAGTTCTACAGAAACAACCGTTTGAACCATTGCAACACATTTCCTTGGTTCTTCTCACCAGGAAATTGATTTTCTTAGTAGCCGTTTGTTCGGCTAAAAGAGTATCGGAATTAACCGCCTTGTCCTGTAAGGAGCCATATCTGGTTGTCCATAAGGACAGAGTAGTATTACGTCCTCATCCAGCCTTTCTTCCCAAGGTGGTATCGAGGTTTCATTTGAACCAAGATGTGGTTCTTCCTTCTTTTTTCCCCAAACCTAGCTCGGTAGAGGAAAAGTTATTACATTCTTTGGATGTAGTAAGAGCAGTTAAAGCTTATCTAAAAGCCACTGCTCAGATTCGCAGAACGGATACTTTGTTTATTCTGCCGGAAGGCCCTAAAAAGGGTCAGGCAGCATCAAATTCCACTTTAGCCAAGTGGATTCGACAGGTCATAATACAAGCCTATGGCTTGAGAAAGAGACCGCCTCCGTTCAAAGTTAGGGCGCACTCCACAAGAGCAGTTGGAACTTCATGGGCAGTGCATCACCAGGCCTCCCTGGCTCAGGTATGTAAGGCCGCAACATGGTCTTCGGTACACACGTTTACTAGATTCTACCAGGTAGACGTTAGAAGTCAGGAGGATGTCGCCTTTGGGCGCAGTGTGTTGCAGGCCGCAAAAGATCCTCATGCCTGATGGCGCCCAGCTTATGTATCCCTCCCCTCATTTGGCATTGCTTTGGGACGTCCCATTAGTAATGACTAAGTCGCTCTGTGTCCCGTGATGTACGAAAAAGAAAAAGGGATTTTTATAACAGCTTACCTGTAAAATCCTTTTCTTGGAGTACATCACGGGACACAGAGCTCCCACCCCTCTTTTTGGGACACTTATTGCTTGGCTACAAAACTGAGGTGCTCCCGGGTGGGAGGGGCTTATATAGGGGAGGGTACTTCCGGTTTGGAATTGGCCAGTGCCAGCACCTGAAGGTAATCTATATAACCCATTAGTAATGACTAAGTCGCTCTGTGTCCCGTGATGTACTCCAAGAAAAGGATTTTACAGGTAAGCTGTTATAAAAATCCCTTTTTCCCTCCCTGCTGCTGCTGAATGCTGGCTGTAGGGACAGGAAGAGAAGTGGGCTTTTAGTAGCTGCAGGAAGGAAAATACAGCTGATCGGTTCCACTAAATGCCACCCCTCCTCTCCAGGTTCTGGGATCGGCAACCAAGGGGCGCGATTTGCCTGACAGCCCGACATAAGGAATCCAGTGCTCTAAGGCTTTATTTAGACATGCTGCAAAAGACAGCAGTTGGGGGGTGTTTACACGCTGCAGTTGTGATGTTTTTATTTTGTGTCCACGACAATGTTTGCCTTGTATTTTAAAGATTTTTTAGAGTCAACCAGTCTGACTCTTGATTTTTTTTAAAGACAAAGTTACCGTATTTTTCGCACTATAAGACGCACTTTTTTCCCCCAGAAACATGGGGGAAAATGTCCCTGCGTCTTATGGTGCGAATAGATGACAGGCACCGCCTCCCCGCCGCCGCCGGGACCGCCCCCCGCCGTCGCTGGCTAAGCCGCCCGCACCGCCCCATGTCATACACACTTCACATGGAGTACAGTGAGGAGGACCTGTCATACAGACAACATACTGTGTACATACTGTGTACGAACTCTGTACAGTGTACACCGGCCAATCTTCTCACATCCCTTCCGGCCATCCAGACGTCACACCGCTCTCACGTTCCCACCCACCATTGGCGGCTCCTCCCCCCTGTCCGCTCTCTCAGCTTCGGGGTGACGTCAGTGGAGGACTGGACGGGCGGTGACGCGGGCTGAGCTGAGTGAAGCTCAGTGTAGGCTACCCAGCGTGCAGCGCGGCGTCCGTGGCGGGAAGTTCGTTTAGCAGAACGCGGAGGGCGGCTGTGAGGGGACACATGGACGAGCTGCTCATACCGACCAGTGCCAGCAATCATCGTGATTGGCCAGCTGCAGAGCCCACACAGGTCTAATGAGCAGAGCCCACACAGGTCTATGTGCAGAACAGAGCCCACACAGCACAGTGGTGGGTGGTGGGATGGGGCCTGTGTGGGCTCTGCTCAGCTGCAGCATCAAAACGCAAGGATAAAAGTTCGCTTTGGTTTTGGACAGAAAGAGGGGGGAAAAAGTGTGTCTTATAGGCCTCGGGGTCAAGGCATATGGCTGGCCATGGGCAATCTAAATCAGATACCATACGACAACTACGGACTGTTAAAGCAGAACTCTGGGCAATTTATTTATAGCATGCAGTATGGCTGTGCCCGCTGGCACCTCCGCCGCTGGCACCGCCCCCCCGCCACAGCTCGCATCGCCTCCCGTCGCCACCACCGGAAGAGAGGCAAGAGAGCGGGGGACAGACTTCCAAACCCCCGTGGGCGCCAGGCGATCTTCTGGCTGGTTCCTGAGACAGAGGAAGGTGGAAGTGATAACATCAGGTAAGGCTGCGTTTGTAGCAATGGTCACTCTGCATTTACTGTGGGCAATGGTCACTCTGCATTTTCTATGGGCAATGGTCACTCTGCATTTTCTATGGGCACTGGAAAACATTTGAGTACACCATTTGGTTCAGAATTTTTTTTTCTTGTTTTTCCTCCTCTAAAACCTAGGTGCGTCTTATGGTCAGGTGCGTCTTATGGTGCGAAAAATACGGTAGCACTTTTAGCTTCAGGATGTGCTCATGCTGCCAAATTAAAATGCAAATACAAACTAATATCTTCTAGAGGTCTTTAATGTTTATTACATTTGGCTAGTGTATGGTGGGGTGTAAGCTCTCCTACCCACATTAAGCTTGGTAACTGTTTTACTTTCTTGTTGAACATACTGTTTGTTATGGTTAAATAAGCTGCCATATCCAGAGAACATTGTCACAAGCCTACCATATCCTAATAGGATCAGTTGCAAATACTGTAGATCCTTTCTATGTAGTTTAAAGTGATTGTAAATGTTATTTATTTTTTTTAAATACCAAACCTGTATTGGTTTTGCACAGTGCAGCCCTGATCCTCCAATTCTGGGGTCCTCTGCCAGCACTCCTGGCTCCTCCTCCTTGCCAAGTGCCCCCATAGCAAGCCACATGCTGTGAGGGCACTAGTGCAGGCTCAATTCCAAGCTGGGTCTTTGTGCGTCCATGAACACACACAGCATGGCTCTTCCCCGCTCCTGTGATTGACAGCAGCAGGGGCCCATGGCTCCTGCTGCTGCCTCTATGTTCAGTGAGGAGGGAGAGAGGAGAGAGACGCTGTTCTCATGCACAGCACTGGATCAACATCAAGCTCAGGTAAGATGATGCATTAAGGTAAAAAAAAACATTCCGACTTTACAACCACTTTAATTGTAACCGATTCCTTAGCAATATATTACATTAAACATTTATTATGTGTTTCTGTTTGAAGAACACTATATAATCCAGCGTTCTAATGAGCATTTTGATATAAAGACTTTCCTCATATTGTTTCCAGCAACTTTTTGTATCTTTGTATTGTACTGTAGAGATGACCTTTTAGAAAACCATGCGCTTTATACAATGTTTTAATAAATAAATGCAAAGACCTGTTATTTGACTAGATAACAGAACAATACATGTAAAGTTGGGTCAGATCACAGTGGCAGCTGCAAAATGAGAAGCAGGTCTTTTGACATAGGTGATTTTAGTTTGGTGTTTTGTATATTGTACTTTTCTCATTTGTGATCTTTTAGCCCAGTTTCTTTTCTATTATTCTAATGACACATGCAGTGCCATTTATTGTACCCTGTAATGTGTGTTTTAGAAAGCCTTGGAAACGGGTGTTCGCTTGATGGTTGATGCAGAACAGACTTATTTCCAACCTGCAATCAGCCGTCTGACATTGGAAATGCAGCGTAAATTTAACAAGGACAATCCCATTATCTTCAACACGTACCAGTGCTACTTAAAGGTGAGGGGCTCCAGAGCAATAATGATTACTGCTCCACACACAACAGCATGGAATTTATGAGCTGGCATACGCTGGGATTACTTTGATGCAAATTCCAGAATACATTCAGCTGTCTGATCAAAAGAAATATCTGCATTAACTTTAGGCCTTTAACTTGTGTTTTTTTTTTTTTTTCCTGAACATGCTTTAAAAAGCTTTCTAATGTAACGCATGACAAGTATCCACTATATCCTGCGCTGACCGTCGCTAATCACAGATATGGAAACATATGCCTGTTGGGCTAGGTTATTAGCTTAACAATTGTAAATTGATTGCGGAGTATGAACATGCTGGTAATATACAATGAAGCAGGGACACAAGAGAGCCATAGTGTTGCATTATCTGGCCCACGGTTGTTATGTTTTATTATATGGTCCCTATATTTACTTTGTACCGCTTGTAATTTAAATTCTTAAAAGATACATTTTTAACTTAATCTAGACAGCTCTTCACCCAGGTGTACGAATAGGTACGCCTGTGTGAATGAGGTCTAAAGTGGAACTAAAGCTTCAAATGCTTTTTAGTAATGAAACAAAAATATCCATTTCAATTTCTGCTAGATGGTCTTGGATGTTCAAAATGAATAGGTTTGGT
Organism: Rana muscosa; assembly: GCA_029206835.1. NCBI lineage: Eukaryota > Metazoa > Chordata > Amphibia > Anura > Ranidae > Rana > Rana muscosa. Next base: position 877,731,511 of record CM055116.1, on the reverse strand, counting down.
AAGCAAATAAATCTTTCTCATGCTGCAACTCTCCTCTCCCACTGAAAACTTGTAGTTGCCATTGTGCTGCACACATGACCAGTATGGCAGCAGCCATTTGAGGTTTTGAAAGTGGGTAACTGACGGTTCTCACTAGTGGCATGCCTTGAGTGTAGCCTACACTGCCCATGTACTAGTAGACATAATGTAAATAACACTGCAGAAAACATTGATTTAATAACATTTATTGAAAGATTTTTAACCTGATCTTTCTTATTGGAAACTTAAATCTTTTCTGCTTTAGGCCCCTTTCACATGGGACGGATCTGTGATGATCTGCCCCGTGAACCTCCGCTTGCTCAACGGGGATCGCTCCGTTGGTCCCCGCTGAGCCGGCGGATGACAGGGCGGTCCCCGCACACTGTGCAGGGACCGCCCTGTCAGATCTCCTACCTCCCCCGTCTGTCCGTGTTCATCCGCTCTGCAGACGGATAGAAAAATAGGAATTTTTCTATCCAGAAAAAACGGAGCATTGCGGACACGGAGGAGATCGGGTGTCAGCGGATGTTCATCCGCTGACACCCGCAAACTCATAGGGACCAATGTATGTCCCTTTTTCATCCGTAAACGGATGGATGAAAAAGCGGACATACGGTCCGTATGTGTGAAAGGGGCTTTAGGCTTCATGTGCACAGAACGTTTGAAAACCTCTTCTGAACACTGGAACTTGACAGCTAGTAACCAATGTTTAAAAACGTCCATTTTGCCACTTTTACATGCTGCGTTTTGCGGTGTTCATGAGTGTTTGCGTTTTAGAAGCGTTTTTGACAGATCAGTAGACCCAGCCAAATTTCTACAATTCAGGAAAAAACAGAGCCTCTCCTCCCTCTCCCTCTCGTCACCCCTCCCTCCCTTCCCTCCCTCCTGGAAAGTCTGTTTTTAACATTGCAAATGGTCAGAAATCCCCATTGAAAACGCAAGTTACTGCGTTTAGACGCGTTTACGTGCTATTACAATCACTTGGCTGTTGCAAGCATTTGCCGTTTTCAAGTGCCCCTGAACTTCCATCCTGAATGCAAATTTTTGCTTTCAAAGAAATTCTAACCTCAACTGCCTCTAAACTACTATAAACGCCTAAGTGTACATGTACCCATAAGATAACATTCAGGAGGGTCCAGGGGCTGGTGAAAACAATGCCCGAATGCTCCTAAACATCCGTTTACCAGCTGCAGTGTACATGAGGCCTGATGCCTCGTACACACGACCGGTTTTCCTGACAAGGCTGCCTTGCATGCACAAGTTTATTTTAAAAAAAAACGCTTGAGCAAAGCGCGGTGACGTCCAACACGTACGATGGCACTATAAAGGGGACGTTCCATTCAAATGGCGCCACCCTTTGGCCTTGCTTTTGCTGATCTCGTGTTAGTAAAAGTTTGAGAGACGATTCACGCTTTTCAGCCTCGTGCTTTTCAGTCCATTACAGCGTGACGAATGTGCCATCTCCATTACGAACGCTAGTTTTACCAGAACGAGCGCTCCCGTCTCATACTTGATTCTGAGCATGCACGTTTTTTTTTCCCCTTGGAAAAGCATACACACGAACAGTTTTCGCGACGAGAAAAAGACTGACGGGGAAAAAATAGAGCAGGTTCTAAATTTTTAGTGTGCAGTTTTCTCGTTGGGAAAACTGCTATGGGACATACACACGACCGGTTTTCCCGACCAATCAAAAAAATGGCAGTTTTCTCGTCGGGAAAACCGTTCGTGTGTACGGGGCATCAGTGTTCTGTAGAACCATTTTAAATGCAACATTAGAATGAACCAAATGTCCCCTCCCCAGTTCACGCAACCAGCAGGAAATTACTTGGGTCATAGGCTAGGTTACATTTAAGATGCTCCTCTATGGATAATTTGAGGAAATTATTGAGATCGGCAATGGCAGTACAGATGAGGAACATCTGGTGTTAGTTGACAGTTAAGCTGACCATACACAAAATGCATAAAGGGATTGGCAGCTTTATCCATTATTAATCTTATTTTATTTTTTTTATTTTATTTTATATTCTAATTTTTACACTAGCTATTTCGATCTTACACACTTCGGTAGCGCATTCGTTTTCTTTGACAATTTTTTTCAGTTTAAACTGGCCATACACTTGTAGAATTTTGTTAGAAAATTGTAATTTTAAGAACATTTGTTCAGTATTCTAATGGTTAGTGGGGTCCAATAGACCCTCGTTTTTGAAAATGGGGATGAGAAAATTCAAAGGAGCAGGATGGAAAACAAAATAATTTCTAAAAGTAAATGTGGTTTTTGTTTGGTAAAATCCATTTGTTTCACAATTGAATGTTAAACGGAAACAATTTTGAAGTACTAACATTTGTCAAATCATGTACTGAGAATTTTTGCACAAATGTTTGCCAATATTCATACAAACGTATGTTCAAAAATCTTCTAGTGAAAGGCTAGCTTTACAGCTGGTTTGGATCTGACTTTGTAGATTCATCTCATGTTCATTAGAAGTATTGTACCATCTGCCTATGACCAAGTCTAACACATACAGTGCCTTGCAAAAGTATTCACCCTCCTTGGCATTTTTCGTGTTTTGTTGCCTCACAACCTGGAATTAACATGGATTGTTTGAGGATGCCGACAACTTTGAAGATGTGTGTTCTTTTTTTTTTTTTTTTTTTTTTTTTTATTGTGAAGCACACAACAGATAGGACAAAATAACAGAAATAGTCCATGTGCATAACTATTCACCCTCCTAAAGTCAATACTTTGTAGAGCCACCTTTTGCGGCCATCACAGCTCCAAGTCGCTTTGGATAAGTCTCTACGAGCTTGTCACATCTTACCACTGGGATTTTTGCCCATTCCTCCTTGCAAAACTGCTCCAGCCCCTTCAAGTATGATGGTTTGCGCTTGTGAACAGCAATCTTTAAGTCTGACAACAGATTTTCTATTGGATTGAGGTCTGGGCTTTGACTAGGCCATTCCAACACTTTTACCTGTTTTCCCCTTAAACCACTCAAGTGTTGCTTTAGCAGTGTGTTTGGGGTCCTTGTCCTGCTGGAAGGTGAACCTCGGTCCTAGCTTCAAATCACACACAGAGTGGTACAGGTTTTGCTCAAGAATATCCCTGTATTTAGCACATCCATCTTTCCCTCAACTCTGACCAGTTTCCCAGTCCCGACTGCTAAAAAACATCCCCACAGCATGATGCTGCCACCACCATGTTTCACTGTGGGGATGGTGCTCTTTGGGTGATGTGATGTGTTGGGTTTGCGCCAGACATAGCTTTTGTATTTGATGGCCAAAAAGTTACATTTTAGTCTCATCAGACCAGAGCACCTTCCTCCATACATTTTGGGAGTCTCCCACATGCCTTTTCGCAAACTCAAAACGTGCCATTTGTTTTTTTTGCTGAAAGTAATGGCTTTCTTCTGGCCACTCTGCCATAAAGCCCAACTCTATGGAGCTTACGGCTTATTGTCGTCCTATGTACAGATACTCCAGTCTCTGCTGTGGAACTCTGCAGCTCCTCCTCCTTAGGTCTCTGTGCTGTCTCTCTGATTAATGCCCTCCTTGCCCGGTCCTCGAGTTTTGGTGTGCGGCCGTCTCTTGGCAGGTTTGGTGTTCTATGTTCTTTCCATTTGGTTATGATAGATTTGATGGTGCTCCTAGGGATCATTAAAGATTTGGATATTTTTTATAATCTAACCCTGACTTGTACTTCTCAACAACATTGTCCTTTACTTGTTTGGAGAGTTCCTTGGTCTTCATGGCAGTGTTTGGTTAGTGGTGCCTCTTGCTTATGTGTTGCAGCCTCTGGGGCCTTTCAAAAAGGTGTGTGTATGTATGTAATGACAGATCATATGACACTTAGATTGCACACAGGTGGACATTATTTCATTAATTATGTGACTTCTGAAGGTAATTGGTTGCACCAGAGCTTTTTATGGGCTTCATAACAAAGGGGGTGAGCCCTACATCTAACCACCTTCACAAAACATTTTATTCCTCTCATCGCAGATCCACTGCCCATTATCTGAATTCAAACATCTAAGTTCCCTTCAGGAACTACCTAGACACTTACTCTCCCACATTTACAGCTTGATTCAAACCCTCACCCAAAATAACCTACCCACTTACACCAGGATGTGGTCGGTAGACTTGGGAAAGACCCTCTCCAGAGCGGAATGGCAGGTTGTGTTCCACTTCACACACAAGTCCTCTATCTCCTGTTACTCACAGGAGAAGAACTTCAAGATCATGTCCAGATGGTACAGGGATCCTGCCACGCTACATAAGATATTTCCAGCTACCTCGGCCTCCTGCTGGCAATGCAATGCAGCCACAGGCACTTACCTTCATGCCTGGTAGGAGTGTGACCGGATTCGACCCTTCTGGAATATGGTATTTCAGGTATATAATAACATGTATGAAGAATCTTTGCAACCGACTCCTGAGATGGCTCTTCTCTCCATGCTCCCGGGATCAATAGTCTCCCAAAAAAAATGTCTACTACGCTTTTTTCTATTAGCGGCTCGACAACTCATTCCCCTTTTTTGGAAAACAACCACAACTCCCCCGCTATCTCTTTGGGTCTCCACTATGAATGACATCATGCGAATGGAGGAGATGCTGGCACTTAATGACACATATGACAAATATCAGACTTTGTGGTCTGTCTGGCGGCACTTCTCCTCAGAAACTCTGCTTGGCATGCTTCCTGCCTCCCCGAGCTCTTCTTCACCCAGACCCTGACCACTTCCTCAACTCATTGGTGGTTCCTCATTCTCCAAGTACACGCCTCTCCTGCCCTGTCTCTCCCAGCAGACCCTCTCCCTTCCCAGTTTCCCCTCTTCTGATCCCTTCTTCTCTATCTTCTTTCCTACTTTTTTCTCTCCCTTATGCTATTTTACTGTTTGATACAAAATGAATATGTGATTGTATGCAAAATCCTAGGTGCAAGAGCTGCTGTAGACGATAGCCATTTGACACGCTCGATGCCGCTTTTCTGTGAACAATGTGTCAATTGTGTTTCCAATGTTCTGTCTATTCTACCAATAAAAATATATTCAACCCTAACAAAGGGGGTGAATACATACGCACATGCCAATTATCATTTTTTTTTTTTTTCTGAAAATTAGTTTTATGTATATATTTTTCTAATTTTACTTCACCAACTTAGACTATTGTGTTCTCATGCCTCACATATAATTCAGATTAAAAAAACATTGAACTAAAAGCTGTAATGTAACAAAATAGGTAAAAAGCTAAGGGGGATGAATACTTTTGCAAGGCACTGTACTTCCTAGCTGTCCAAGATGAGAAAGGTACACGTTTGAGCACAAAGCATATAGGCAAAATACACAAGCATGCTAAGTCCCTACATTTCCTTTTATACTGGCGTGTCAAAATGACAAATGCAATAATTTAAACATTGGATGAAAGGTTTAGTGTGGGGGATCCATACATCAGAGCAAAAAAGGCATAACTGAAGAGATAAGAGGGACAAAGGAATTTGGTTCCAGAAAAGGACAGTTGGGAGCTATGCTAACATAAGTACAGTGGTGTACACTCTCTCTGACTGAATTCCACTCCACAGTACAGTACTCAATGTTGGGAGATAAATAACCTCTCTAAACACATGTTTGTTAAAATCAGCAAAACAATGTATAGCTAATAATTCTAGAAGGAAATGTAGCTGTTAGTTTATTTTTTTTATTTAAGGAGTTGTTGGGTAATGTGTAAAAGCAACATTTCACATCAAGATGCATTATTAGTTACTGAACTACATACTTTGCCCCTTTTGTATTATATTAAATCACTAGGAATTAATGTACATAATGATCTGGTGAAGTACACACTGCAACACACACTCTCATTATAGCTGTCCCCATGCACTAATTTATGTTTTTGATAAGCCTGTAAAGATATTATCTAAAGTTTTGATTTTGTGCCTTTTCATTTAGGAAGCTTATGACAACGTGACAGCTGATGTAGAGCTATCTCGACGAGAAGGCTGGCATTTTGGTGCCAAACTTGTCAGAGGGGCCTACATGCAGCAAGAAAGAAGCCGTGCAGCAGAGGTTGGCTATGAAGACCCTATCAATCCCACTTATGAGAAAACTAACGAGATGTATCATAGGTATGTGTGCAGAGGTAACCTTCTTAGGTTTTAGTTAATTATTTAAGTGTTGGTTATTATTGTACTACTGTACAATAGAAGGAATTCTGGTACTACTGTACAGTAGAAGTAATTCACACAAGTGCAAAAAATACAGATAAATTGCCATTACATACAGTATCTCACAAAAGTGAGTACACCCCTCACATTTTTTTAAATATTTTATTATATCTTTTTATGTGACAACACTGAAGAAATTACACTTCTACAAAGTAGTGAGTGTACAGCTTGTATAACAGTGTAAATTTGCTGTCCCCTTAAAAATAACAACACTTAATGTCTAAACCGCTGGCAACAAAAGCGAGTACACCCCTAAGTGAAAATGTCCAAATTAGGCCTAAAGTGTCAATATTTTGTGTGGCCACCATTATTTTCTAGCACTGCCTTAACCCTCTTGGGCATGGAGTTCACCAGAGCTTCACAGGTTGCCACTGGAGCCCTCTTACAGTCCTCCATGATGACAACACAGACCTGGTTTGAAGTTAGAGGCCTTACGCTCCTCCACCTTCCATTTGAGCACTGACAGGCTGTCCCCCCACCCCCTTCAACCTCTGCAGCAATGCTGGCAGCACTCATACATCTATTTCCCAAAGACAACCTCTGGATATGACGCGGAGCACGTGCACTCAACTTCTTTGGTTGACCATGGTGAGGCCTGTTCTGAGTGGAACCTGTCCTGTTAAAGCGCTGTATGGTCTTGGCCACCGTGCTGTAGCTCAGTTTCAGGGTCTTGGCAATCTTCTTATAGCCTAGGCTATCTTTATGTAGAGCAACAACTCTCTTTTTCAGAGAGTTCTTTGTCATGAGGTGTTGAACTTCCAGTGACCAGTATGAGAGAGTGTAATACTAACAAGTCGCATGACATCTGGGAGGGAAAATGGCTAATTGGGCCCAATTTGGACATTTTCACTTAGGGGTGTACTCACTTTTGTTGCCAGCGGTTTAGACATTAATGGCTATTTTGAGTTATTTTGAGGGGACAGAAAATTGACACTGTTATAAAAGCTGTACACTCACTACATTGTAGCAAAGTATAATTTCTTCAGTGTTGTCACATGAAAAGATCTACTAAAATATTTACAAAAATGTGAGGGGTGTACTCACTTTTGTGAGATACTGTACATCTGTATAGCAGAAACGTATGCTACCCATATGCAAGCCTACACAGCGTATAGAGATAAGGCTTACCTGTAGGTACTGTAAACTTGCATTGTTTAGGAGATATTCAGAGTGCATGCAGCCGGTGACATCACGCTTAGAGTGCCGGACCTTTCAGGGCCTGTGCTGTAAACGGTGGCTCTCGCGCGCATGCGTGGGAGTGACGTCCTCGCACCCCCAATCACTCAGGTAGCCGGAGGCCTGCGAATCGGGAAGGAAGACCAGGGGAAGATGTCAGCCCTCTCAGCTTTGACAGCGTGGTGCTGGAGGGCTTCGTTCTAAGGTAAGCCTCTCATAATGTGCGCGTATGCGATGCATATTGGCACGTTATGACATTGCCTTGCAGGGAATTTTTTTTTTTGTTAACCTACTGCGGTTTACTACCGTTTTAATACCCATGGTAATCACACCTTTAGTCAAATAGTACCTGTAAAGGAAGAGACTTTATATTTGTCTGGTACAGCACCCAATTTAGAAAATCTTTGCTATTCTGTAGTGATGTAGGGCTTGATGGAAAAAACGCAAAGCACAGCAGGGGGTGCCAGACCTGGTAAGTTTAAAATCTTACTTTCACAGGTGTGCATTTTTATTTTTTTCCAAGGACATGATTACTTAAGTGTCTATGATTACATTGAATACCTATAATAAATGAATGTGTAAGCAATTTGTGCAACAATCCAAAGACAGCTGCTAGCACAACAAATGTGTATAGTTGTCAAAATATGAAGTGCTGTGCTAAACAAAAAAGAAATAAATGAATCAAATTTTGCAAGGATAATTGTATACAAAAAACAAACAAAAATTGTGATCGATAATTAGTGAGTCCTTGTATTTATGCTCCAAAGTATAGTGAACAAAATGTCTGTGCTTGAAAGTGATAACTCCAAAACCATGAAAACAGTGAAAAGTGACGTTTCTACCCGATCCCCCAAAGGTGTGCGCTCATCTTGAGGCTTGTTCCTTACTACAAAGGTCAAACAAGCATGAGAAATAAACCCATGATTGTAAAGGTGCTCTCATATGGACTCTCCAATGTGCACTCTCAATAGTAATGAAGACAATTGGACACCACTTCAATGCTTCACCAAATAGTAGTAAAATCTCATGAATTTCATTGGATGTGAACACAGCCTCCCAAAGAAGCTATACTGTATACTACACAGCTCAAGAGAAAAAAAAAAAAATAATCATACACTGTACACTGCTAAAACTTTCATTAGGTCAAAGCTAAAATATACACTCACATTGCTTGTGGAATCATAAGCGCTAAAGTGTACTGCTGTCAAATTGCATGCCTCACAGCGCCACTGCCGATTAAACTGAAAACTGCTTCCTAGGAATGGAGCAGCTTGCAATATCTCTCTTGGTCTCCCGGATCGTTGGGCTCTGCGCATTTTATGAATATGACATCAGGGGTACAGGGGAGATCGGTCTGGGAGAGACATTTATCGACCAAGGCACAGCCAGCTACAACCCAGTGCTGTTATTGGGAGGTATATCTGTCAGTAATTTAAAAAAGGAACAACAATTATTAGCACAGATTGGGCCAGCAGCTGCATGAAAGCAGCTCACAAAAGTATCTGCAACATGAACAGCCCTATACATTTAGACCATTGGAAATAAGTGTATTCGACTCATAAAGTCTTCAGGTCTCTGTTATTTTTTGGAAAGGGCTCTCTTAAAATTGCCCCCCTCCCAAAAAAATTCTACCCAATCCCAAAATTTTAAACCGCTAATGTTCCAGTTGTGATGTATTTAGAAATGTTTGGATACCTCATGCCCCTTGACCCTCCTTTTTGATATTATAGATATGTTCTCTTAATTGGCTGGATAACCTTCTTGTGGTCCTCACCACATACTGGAGGCCATAGGGACATTAGAGCATATACAGGTCCTTCTCAAAAAATTTGCATATTGTGATAAAGTTCAATATTTTCTGTAATGTACTGATAAACATTAGACTTTCATATATTTTAGATTCATTACAACTGAAGTAGTTCAAGCCTTTTCTTGTTTTAATATTGATGATTTTGGCATACAGCTCATGACAACCCAAAATTCCTATCTCAAAAAATTAGCATATGAAAAGGTTCTCTAAACGAGCTATTAACCTAATCATCTGAATCAACTAATTAACTCTAAACACCTGCAAAAGATTCCTGAGGCTTTTAAAAACTCCCAGCCTGGTTCATTACTCAAAACCGCAATCATGGGTAAGACTGCCGACCTGACTGCTGTCCAGAAGGCCATCATTGACACCCTCAAGCAAGAGGGTAAGACACAGAAAGAAATTTCTGAACGAATAGGCTGTTCCCAGAGTGCTGTATCAAGGCACCTCAGTGGGAAGTCTGTGGGAAGGAAAAAGTGTGGCAGAAAACGCTGCACAACGAGAAGAGGTGACCGGACCCTGAAGAAGATTGTGAAGAAGGACCGATTCCAGACCTTGGAGGACCTGCGGAAGCAGTGGACTGAGTCTGGAGTAGAAACATCCAGAGCCACCGTGAACAGGCGTGTGCAGGAAATGGGCTACAGGTGCCGCATTCCCCAGGTCAAGCCACTTTTGAACCAGAAACAGCGGCAGAAGCGCCTGACCTGGGCTACAGAGAAGCAGCACTGGACTGTTGCTCAGTGGTCCAAAGTACTTTTTTCGGATGAAAGCAAATTTTGCATGTCATTCGGAAATCAAGGTGCCAGAGTCTGGAGGAAGACTGGGGAGAGGGAAATGCCAAAATGCCTGAAGTCCAGTGTCAAGTACCCACAGTCAGTGATGGTCTGGGGTGCCATGTCAGCTGCTGGTGTTGGTCCACTGTGTTTTATCAAGGGCAGGGTCAATGCAGCTAGCTATCAGGAGATTTTGGAGCACTTCATGCTTCCATCTGCTGAAAAGCTTTATGGAGATGAAGATTTCATTTTTCAGCACGACCTGGCACCTGCTCACAGTGCCAAAACCACTGGTAAATGGTTTACTGACCATGGTATTACTGTGCTCAATTGGCCTGCCAACTCTCCTGACTTGAACCCCATAGAGAATCTGTGGGATATTGGGAAGAGAAAGTTGAGAGACGCAAGACCCAACACTCTGGATGAGCTTAAGGCCGCTATCGAAGCATCCTGGGCCTCCATAACACCTCAGCAGTGCCACAGGCTGGTTGCCTCCATGCCACGCCGCATTGAAGCAGTCATTTCTGCAAAAGGATTCCCGACCAAGTATTGAGTGCATAACTGAACATAATTATTTAAAGGTTGACTTTTTTTGTATTAAAAACACTTTTCTTTTATTGGTCGGATGAAATATGCTAATTTTTTGATAGGATTTTTGGGTTTTCATGAGCTGTATGCCAAAATCATCAATATTAAAACAAGAAAAGGCTTGAACTACTTCAGTTGTGTGTAATGAATCTAAAATATATGAAAGTCTAATGTTTATCAGTACATTACAGAAAATAATGAACTTTATCACAATATGCTAATTTTTTGAGAAGGACCTGTATAGTCCTACCTCAGAATCGCATGTGATTAATCGTTTAATCAGGATTTATTTTTTTGCTAGTATTGATAATAAAATCTTTCCTTCTTTTTCTGTTTATATTGACCAATTTGCAAGCATAACATAAGCAACTGAGTAAGGAAACTCAAAATTTCTAGAATACGGTGGATCAGAAGTAAAAACAGACTAAAAGTAAAAAGCATTCAAGGGATTTAAACAATTACAAAAGAACCAGGTTTTAAAATGGCAATTTAAGGAATTAAGGTGTTGGCATTTCGCCTCCTACAAAATCTCTCTTCTACAGATTCCACGCCTGTTAAGTATAGGAAGGGGTGAAGATCGGAACCACCTAATTTAGAAAATAACATTTGTAAAGCCTCTGAACCGACTGAGTTTTCACAGCAGAGAGTTGCATTTGACAATATTAACCACTTGCTTACTGGGCACATATACCCCCTTCCTGCCCAGGCGAAATGATGGCTTTCAGCACTGTCACGCTTTGAATGAAAATTGCGCGGTCGTGCGACGTGGCTCCCAAACAAAATTAACGTCCTTTTTTTCCCACAAATAGAGCTTTCTTTTGGTGGTATTTGATCATCTCTGCGTTTTTTATCTTTTGCGCTATAAACAAAAAAGAGCGACAATTTTGAAAAAAAACACTATTTCTTTCTCGTACATCACGGGACACAGAGCGAAAATAGTCATTACTATGTGGGTTATATAGATACCTTCAGGTGCTGGCACTGGCAACTTCCAAAACCGGAAGTACCCTCCCCTATATAAGCCCCTCCCATCCGGGAGTACCTCAGTTTTTTGCCAGTGTCTAAGGTGTTGGCCAAGAAGTAACATGTGTTTTTCACTGAGCTTGCGTACAGGTTCTTTTGGGCCTCAGTAAGCTATTCCGGATCCGTACCAAAAAAGCTTCATAGCTAAACGGTCGGTACCCGGGCCTTGCAAGAGAAGAGCAAGGTTTTGCCTGTAATGCCTCTCTTAGGAGGGCTGGACCCTGGGATCCAGTGCTCTGGTCATACCCACGACCAAGATGTTTTCTGTGCAGGGTGCTATACAGGTCCAGGGGAGTGGAATCCTTGGGAACCCGGTCCCTGAAGGTTTGATTACAATGCCTGCCGTGATGGGTGAAGTTTGGGCTTCTGTGGACCAAACAGAGTCCTGCGGCGAGGAAAAGGTAAGTGGGGGCCCTCAGGAACTTGGTTCTATTGGGGGACCCCCAAGCCTATTTTGTCTTTCTGCCTGTTACCTAAGGTATTCCCGCTAAATATTCTGTGCATGCCTGTTACTACTGAGAAAATGTAAATTTTTTTATAGTAGGCAAGAAAAAAAAAAAAAAAAAAAATGTAAGACCGCGGTACCTGTGTTAAACACTAGAGGCCGCTATGGTTCTTTTTTCTTGTAATGTGGATTTTTTTCTTCCGAAGTCAAATCCAGGCAGTTGGTAAGTTCTCTGCTGGGAAGCTGTCTCCTCTGCCCTGTTGCTGCGCTCATCCATCCCCGGGCCCTGCGGCAGGGACCCTGGCTCCCATCTAGCTCCTTGTTTTTTCAAAAAAGGCGCACGTGCCCGCGCGTGTGCGCGTGCACGCGCCTCTCTATATAGAGGCGATCTGGGAAAAGGGGCGGAGCGGGTGGATGACGCTCGGTGTGCGCCGCAGCGCTACTGCGCATGTGCGGGCGTCCAGCATGTTTAAAGGCAATCAAGCTGGCTATTGAAGTGCACAAACAGAGCTAGCAACAGTAAAAAGGCACACAGAGGCGGTTGATGCAGGCATCCCCTAGAAAGGCACTTTAGTAGACACCAACTGCTTTATTGCAGCAATTGTGCTAGACTATTCTCAGTAAAAGGGGTGTATTACGGCTGGAATACCTCAGCTTTGGGCTTAGGAATATGCCGTCCAGAAGCTCCGGAACTAAATCTTCCAGGAAACGAAAGGGGTCTCCATCGGGCTCTGAGGATCTTGGGCATGCTTCTGCTGCACCAGTCTCCCCTGAAAATTCAGAGGTTAGTGACCGTAGAGACCCTGCAGGAGTACCTGGTACTGTGGCTGTCCTCCGTTCACCTGCTCCTGTGTATGTAACAGAGGAGGTTTTTTCCTCAGCTCTGGGAGGATTAGAAGAGAGATTGTCAACATTAATCGCTGCCTCCCTGTCACAGGGAAAGCACGCCCGATCTCCGTCTCCTCCTTCAGAGTACCTGTTAGCGGAGCAACAGTCCCATACAGGGATCGACCTGCCTGAAGGGGATCAGGAGGAGGTTGATTCTGTTATAGAGGAATCAACTGTGGAGGAACCTTTCTCAGCATCTCAAGCTGAAAGATTATGGGTTCAGTCTTTGACTAACATGGTCCGATCAGCATTTAAAATGCACCTTGCGGAACCATCAACCACTACTGTCTCCTCGCTGGGGTCGCTAAAAGCTCCCCAGACTGTCTGTTCTTTTCCACTTAACCCTTTATTGGAAGGGCTCATGTACCAGGATTGGGAACATCCTGATAAAATATTTACTCCCCCCAAGAGATTTCCGGTGGTCTATCCCATGGAGGATAAGTTCATCAAAAAATGGAGGGTCCCTACAGTGGACGCAGCCATCTCTTGTGTGATTAAATCACTGACATGTCCAGTGGATAATGTCCAAATGTTCGAGGACCCAATAGATAAAAAATTGGAGTCCTTATTAAAATCTGCTTTTTCTACAGCAGGCTTGGTGACACAACCAGCAGTGGCAGCTATTGGGGTCTGCCAAGCAGTGAAGGATCAGTTGAAACAAGTCTTAAGGGACTTGCCAGATCAGCAGGCCCTTGCCCTAGCTGATCTACCTAGAGCCTTATGCTTTGCAATTGACGCCATAAAGGATTCAATCCATCAGGCCTCCCGCCTTACGCTGTCTGTAGTACATTTGCGCAGGCTTCTATGGCTCAAAAACTGGTCTGCTGAAGCTCCCTGTAAAAAATTGCTGGTTAGCTTCCCATTTCATGGTGAACGCTTATTTGGGGAAGACCTGGACAAATATATCCAGAAATTTCCAACGGTAAAAGTACACTCTTGCCGGTTAAAAACAGAGTTAGAGGTCCCTCTTTTAAGAGGCCTGCTTCTCCAGTCCCTGGGGCATCGGCTGTGAAACAGTTCCGACAGCCTCCTCGGTCAAATCCCGGGGGTAAAAATCAGGGACAATCGCAGGGTAATAAAAAACCCTGGGTCAGGAGAGGTACAAAACCTCCCCCAAAGTCAAATGCATGAAGGGTTGCCCCCACTCAATCGGGTGGGGGGAAGACTCCAGTTGTTCGCAGAGACCTGGCGGGACACGATCAGAGACAGATGGGTGCTCTCCGCAGTAAGTCTGGGATACAGATTGGAGTTAAAAGACTCTCCTCCTTCCCATTTTATGAGGTCAAACGTGCCAAGGGATCCCCGGAAGAGAGAGTCCCTCCTGTTGGCACTAGAACAACTATTGCTCCAAGGAGTAATTATGGAGGTTCCCCTGGAAGAATGGGGTTCGGGTTTTACTCAAACCTCTTTACAGTCCCGAAGCCAAACGGGGACGTGAGGCCCATATTAAATCTAAAAGGGCTAAACAAATTCCTGCATATCAGGACTTTCCGGATGGAGTCGATCCGATCGGTGGCCACTGCCCTACAAGGGGAGGAATGGTTAGCCTCGATCGACATCAAAGATGCTTATTTGCATTCCCATCTTTCCAGTCCACCAAAAATTTCTACGCTTTGCAGTAGAAGGGCGCCATTTTCAGTTCAGAGCCTTACCCTTCGGTCTGGCCACAGCACCACGAGTGTTCACAAAAATTCTGGCCCCATTATTGGCCAATCTAAGAACGCAAGGTGTAACAATAATGGCATATCTAGACGACTTGTTGCTGATAGACCACTCAGTGAAAAAACTAGAAGTGGTCGTTCACAAGACAATCAAGTATCTGGAATCTCACGGTTGGATTATCAACTGAGACAAGTCGGCCCTAAAACCAGTCAAAAGTCTGGAATACTTGGGGCTAAGGCTAGATTCAGGCCAGAAGAAAATATTCTTGCCTCGAAAAAAGGTGTTGTCTTTGAGAGATTTGATCCACTTAGTGGGTACAAAAAGACAGCCGTCCATACGCCTGTGCATGAGGCTGCTGGGAAAAATGGTGGCATCATTCGAAGCAGTACCCTACGGTCAATTCCATTCAAGGAATTTGCAAAGGGCCATACTGTCAGCCTGGAACAAGAAAGTTCAGGCCCTAGACTTACCAATGTCCTTGTCCCCTTCCGTTCGCAAGAGCCTCCGTTGGTGGTTGGTTCCCCGGAATCTGGAAAAAGGGAAATCCTTCAGTCCGATTTCTTGGAAGGTGGTCACTACAGATGCCAGCCTTATAGGCTGGAGAGCAGTACTGGAGCAATGGTCTCTCCAGGGCAGATGGTCGGATGCGGAAAAGGCCCTGCCCATCAATCTCTTAGAGATACGAGCAGCCCGGTATACCCTAGTAGCATGGACATCCAAACTCCAAGGGTCCCCTGTCAGAATTCAATCGGACAATGCCACGGCAGTGGCATATATCAATCATCAGGGTGGCACCAGGAGTCGTGCAGCCCAGAGGGAAGTAAATTGCATCCTGAAATGGGCAGAAAGATATGTCCCAGCCATATCTGCGGTATTCATTCCAGGAGTGGAGAATTGGAAGGCGGACTTTCTAAGTCGCCAACAATTATGCCCAGGGGAATGGTCCCTTCATCCCGAGGTTTTCCGGACAATATGTCAGCGGTGGGGAACACCGGATGTAGATCTGCTAGCATCCAGATTCAACGCAAAAGTGGACAGGTTTGTCTCTTGGACAAGGGATCCCCTAGCTTGCGGCTCGGATGCCCTAGTGTTCCCTTGGGATCAGTTCAAGCTGATGTATGCATTCCCACCGCCACAATTGTTACCTCGATTACTCCGCAGAATCAGGGTAGAAAAGAAACCAGTGATTCTGGTAGCTCCAGCGTGGCCCCGAAGAGCATGGTACGCGGAGATTGTAAAGATGTCTGTGGGGAGTCCTTGGACCCTCCCACATCGTCCGGACCTGCTTTCGCAAGGACCGATATACCACCCTTCCTTACCAGCCCTAGGTTTGACGGCCTGGCTATTGAAGCCCACATTCTAAAAAAGAGAGGGCTCTCTAATCCTGTGGTATCTACCATGATCAATGCCAGGAAGCCGGTATCCAGGCAGATCTACTATAGAATCTGGAAGGCGTACATCGCCTGGTGTGAAGCCAAGAATTGGCATCCACGTAAGTACGTAATAGGTAGGATTCTGGACTTCCTACAATGGGCTGTAGATAGGAAGCTTGCCTTGAGTACTATCAAGGGTCAGATTTCGGCCTTGTCAATATTTTTTCAAAGGCCCTTGGCTTCGCATTCACTAGTCAAAGCCTTTATACAAGGAGTAATGCGTATTAGCCCTCCAGTTAATATTCCCATATGTCCATGGGACTTAAACCTGGTTCTGTCGGTTCTACAGAAACAACCATTTGAACCATTACAGCATATTTCCCTGGTTCTTCTCACCAGGAAATTGATTTTTCTAGTAGCCATTTGTTCGGCTAAAAGAGTGTCGGAATTAGCAGCTATGTCCTGTAAGGAGCCATATCTGGTTATCCATAAGGACAGAGTAGTGTTACGTCCTCATCCAGCCTTTCTTCCTAAGGTGGTATCGAGGTTTCATTTGAACCAAGATGTGGTTCTTCCTTCGTTTTTTCCCAAACCTAGTTCGGTAGAGGAAAAGTTATTACATTCTTTGGATGTAGTAAGAGCAGTTAAAGCTTATCTAAAAGCCACTGCTCAGATTCGCAGAACGGATACTTTGTTTATTCTGCCGGAAGGCCCCAGAAAGGGTCAGGCAGCGTCAAAATCTACTTTAGCCAAGTGGATTCGACAGGTCATAATGCAAGCCTATGGCTTGAGAAGGAGACTGCCTCCGTTCAAAGTTAGAGCGCACTCCACGAGAGCAGTTGGAACTTCATGGGCAGTGCATCACCAGGCCTCCCTGGCTCAAATCTGTAAGGCCGCAACATGGTCTTCAGTACACACGTTTACTAGGTTCTACCAGGTGGACGTTAGAAGTCAGGAGGATGTCGCCTTTGGGCGCAGTGTGTTGCAGGCCGCAAAAGATCCTCATGTCTGATAGCGCTCAGCTTATGTATGGTGTATCCCCCCCCCCCCTCATTGGGCATTGCTTTAGGACATCCCACATAGTAATGACTATGTCGCTCTGTGTCCTGTGATGTACGAGAAAGAAAATAGGATTTTTATAACAGCTTACCTGTAAAATCCTTTTCTTGGAGTACATCACGGGACACAGAGCTCCCACCCCTCTTTTGGGGACACATTGCTTTGCTACAAAACTGAGGTACTCCCGGATGGGAGGGGCTTATATAAGGGAGGGTACTTCCGGTTTTGGAAGTTGCCAGTGCCAGCACCTGAAGGTATCTATATAACCCACATAGTAATGACTATGTCGCTCTGTGTCCCGTGATGTACTCCAAGAAAAGGATTTTACAGGTAAGCTGTTATAAAAATCCTATTTTTTTGATTTTTGCTATAATAAATATCCCAATTTTTTTTTTTTTTTTTCCTCAGTTTAGTCCGATACGTATTCTTCTACATATTTTTGGTAAAAAAAATAGCAATCGGCGTTTGGTTTGCGCAAAAGTTATAGCGTTTACAAAATAGGGGGTAGCTTTATGGCATTTTTATTTATTTTTTTTACTAGTAATGGCGGCGATCTGTGATTTTTTTCGTTACTGCGACATTATGGCGGACACTTTTGACACTATTTTGGGACCATTCACATTTATACAGCGAACAGTGCTATAAAAATGCACTGATTACTGTATAAATGTAACTGGCAAGGAAGGGGTTGACACTAGGGGGCAAGGAAGGGGTTAATGTGTGCCCTATTAGTGATTACTACTGTGGGGGGAGGGGACTGACTGGGGGAGGTGACCGATCTGTGTCCCTATGTACAAGGGACACAGCATCGGTCTCCTCTCCCTGACAGGACATGGATCTCTGTGTTTACACACAGAGATCCCCATCCTTGTCTCTGTACCGGTCGATCGCGGGCACCTGGCGGACATCGTGGCCGCCAGGCACGCACATCGGCTTGTCAGTGACACGCTGGGCACGCGCCGCTGGCGGCGCTCGCGTGCCCCCCAGTGGCCGGAGGAGCAGAGGCCGTAAAAAGACGGCCTCCCGGATTTCTAGAGCCACCTTGTGGCTGTATTTTGTACATGGCCCGGGTCAGAAGAAGTTAATAGGACTCATTGGAGTTCCAAGCTGGCCGGTTCGAAGAAGCACTAGAATAATCATGGATTAAACCACTGCGACTATGCAACCTATACTAGACATTATGGCAACAATAAGTATCTCCACACAAGAGGTTCTGGGCGAAGAAGGGGACAATTTAGGACTAGAGATGGAAAGAGTCTAATTATAGGAACACACATAAGAATATTCATTATCCCCCCAACTAGCATTATATATGCCCCATTCTGGAGAATTATGAATAGCCTCAACAGCTCTTTACCTTTATTGGGGAGGGGTATCTATCACAAAAAGAAATGGGGATCCCCAGGGAAAAATTGTGGTTTCTGGTCACCAGACATAAAACAGAGGATATAGATGGGGGGGGGGGTGGTGTATCACCATAGACTCACAGTGCCTGTTAATTACAGCCAATGTGAGTTCATGATATTCTATTATCAACCATTGGGAAGCCTTGGCATTGGTAAAATGGCTCTTGAGTACTTCCAGTGAGCTAATCTTTACCCAGGAAAACTTAATTTTAATGGCGTGAAAGTTCAGCTCTGTACACACGGGCGGGAATCTCATCGGGGAAAAAAAAGTTGGTTTTCCCGACGAGATTCCCGGCAAGCTTGCCTTGCTCGCCGAGTGTACACACGGCCATTCAAAAGAACCGCCGTTCTTTTGAATGGCAAGAACGCGGTGACGTCATCGACTACGACGAGCCTGTGCTCGTCATTCTATGCCGTCGCCGCCATCTTGCTACAACCTACACTACCCTTGTATGCTACCGCGCATGCGTCAGTCTTTTCGAGCATGCGTGGGTTTACCATGGACAGGTAAGCATACACACCAACGGTTTTCTCGTCTGGGAAAAAGGCAGACGAGAATCCCAATGAGAAAATAGAGAGCAGGTTCTCTATTTTTCTCGTTGAGATTCCCAACAGTTTTCCCGACGAGAAACCATACACACGACCGGTTTTCTCTGCAAAAAGCTCTCCCAGCAGTTTTCTTGCCAAGAAAACCGGTCGTGTGTACGGGGCTTGAGGTTTATAGAACACAATTATTTCTGGTTTGGAGGGAAATTCTTTAGACAGGTCACAAGTAGCAATGACTGCCAAATTTGCCCCCCCCCCCCCCCCCCTGTGTGGCTAATACATTCATGGCCAAGTGAGAAACAGAGAGTATTTAAAATAACAAACCCTGAGAAGCTGCTCTTCTAGAAGCTGTATATTGATATGATCATAATTTGGAGAGTTAATGAAGCAGTTACATCAGTTTTTGACACATCGTAATGATGATACCAATATTGTGTTAGTGTTACTAAACCCATAACCCTGCATTCACTATATCTGGTCTCCTACAGTACACAGTACACAGAACATGAAAATGCAATAGTTTTTGTAAATATGAACTGATAACTACCTTTTCTCATCAGCAGTTAGAGCAGTCTTGTGACTTGTATCCATGTCTGCTTAAAGCTGGTAGGAGGAGTTTTCATTTTCTTTCTGGACAGCGCTGATTGGCCTTTTGTGCTGATCACATGCACTCTCCCAAGAAAAAAACAAAACTATCTAGTAATACACTCCAAACTGAGCATGTGCAGCCCGTCCCTTAAAGTGGATGTAAACCCTCCATACACCCAGTGAAGTGAACAGCCTCAGATGATACACGGGGATGAACCAAATATCCCTACATAGGTTTTACATGTAGATCTGCTGTCTTCACATTTATATACTATTTAGAAAGTTGAGATCGTGTTAGCAGATTTTCTCTTCCTGGTTAACACAGAGTGTGATGTCTGGGCATACAGCCAAGATAGCTAAAATTGCTGATTTGGAGGCAAAACACACACCCCCTCTCATCATAGGCAGAGACCCTCATGTCCTGTACACACGGACGTTTTTTCAGATGAAAAAAGTCAGATGGACTTTTTTGATCGGAAAAAACGATTGTGTGGGCCCCATTGGACTTTTTTCCGTCGGTGTTGGAAAAATTTAAAACATGTTAAATTTTTTGATCGTCTGTATGAAACTCCAACAGAGAAAAAACCCACGCATGCTCAGAATAAAGTCGACGCATGCTCAGAAGCATTGAACTTAATTTTTCTCGGCTCGTCAGAGTGTTTTATGTCACCGCGTTTTGGATGGTCGGAATTTTGTCTGATGGTGTGTAGGCAAGACTGATGAAAGTCAGCTTCATCGGAATTCCGACGGAAAATTCCATCGGAAATCCGATCGTGTGTACAGGGCATTAGAGGTGTTTTGTAATAGGTCCTGCTCTCTGCTAATTTATTTTAGCAACCTCCCCGGACAAAAGATTCAGGCTGCTTTTGATTAAAAGTCTGAGAACTTGTCAGGAGTTATCAGGCTGAAAACGGAGAGAACAGTTCAGGAGAGAGCTATGGGACTTGGCTCATTGAAGAGAGATAACAAAATACTGCAGATCTATGTGCCCAGCTCAAATTTCATGAATCGGGTTTACATCCACTTTAATGCTCTGTTCTATCAAGAAATGGTCTGGAGTCAGTGGCAGGAGAGGACGGTCCGAGAGACAGGATCACACAGCCTTTTTAGACAATGCAGAGGAATAACCCCTTAGGTTCCACAGTGAGTAAAACGAGCATGCTTTATTGCATATACACACTGATTTTACTGTTCTGAGTTTAGCAACACTTTAAATTATTATGAACATCCTCCTGTCAATAATTGTTGGGACTTAGGGAGAAGATTGAGTACCTGGTCTTATTTTTAAATTACTGATAGTAAAAGACTCATACCCTTATCTATCTGCCATCATCCTCTGTTGTTATCTAATATGCCAAGGGGACAGTTCCTGAAAATTAAGAAAAACTGTACGGAGGATGAGGACTATTTAAAACGTCCAACATCCTAAAAAGATGTTTTTACCTCAAATTTTTGGTCTTTTTTCAGTTATATAAAAAAAAAAAAAAAAGACCCAGTGGTAATCAAATACCACCAAAAGAAATCTCTATATGTGTCCAAGAAAATAAAATTAATTCGGGTAAAAAAAAAATATATATATAAAATTTAATTTAGGTAGTGTTGCATGACCGAGCAATTAATGAATAGCAACAAATGAGGTAAAACCTTTCAGAGGTCAAGTGGTTAAATAAGGCAGATATTGTATTTTTAAGCAACCTTTTTAATTAAAAGTTTTTCAGAATTCCTCCTTTTAGTTCAGAATATTTAATTCACTTCAAGGGATAAAGCAAGCCAATGAGAACAATTTATGCAACATAAAAGTACTGCACAATTTGGATGCTGTATTATGCTAATAAGTAATTTACTCATCACACTTCTATTCAAATGTGTTCTCATACAGCTGGCTGATTAACTGAGCAGTGTGCAACTGGACGGATTCTTGGCAGTTTGATACAGTTTTTTTTATTTATCTGGCAAAGATTTTGGCTGAATCTGTATAAAGCAAAGTATATGCTTGACATTTAGAGTCTGTTGCCTTAAGCTATTCTGGAAAGGAAAAGGGACGTATTTAATAAAGTGATAAAAAATAGGATATAAAAAAAAGGGTAAAACTGATGTTAAAAATAATTGCTGTGCTGACGCATTTAGTAAAGACATAATAGCTTCTACTCTGAAGCAACACAAAAATGCCATTTTCATTATGACAAAAATTTGCAACAAATATAATTATCCTTCTTGGCAGAGTACACTATCTCAAGATGTGTAAAGAAATGTAAAAATAATACAAAAACATACATCATACTAAGCAACATAATCAAACGTGCAAAAATGGACATTAGGACTCTTTTAAAATAAGATCCTGGTTGGTTCCTTCTTGTCAAATCCATTTTGAATCTACCTTTAACATGTGCAGCAGTCTATCAAAAACAGACTTGCCTTAACACTAGTACAGTTCTGACCGTGACCAGAATACAGACCCGGACACACACTATACTAGTAATGGTGGTGATCAGCGACTGTGATAGTGTGGCGGGCAATTAGGGACTGACGCTAACAGACACGGACTGGGCGGGACACTAACATACTATCTAATGTGGCTAGTGACACGGAATTCAATGATCAGTGATAATACTGTACACTGTTACTGTACTAATGCCACTGGCTGGGTGACATGCGTGATCAGGAGAGCAATCAAAGGGTTAACTGTGTGCCTAACAAGTGTATGTTTGCTAATTTTACTCAGATTAGCTGGCTGGCTTTTCTTCCTAATTTCAGCTCTGAGTGAAATCAAGGAAAGAAAAAACAGCCAGATCTGGGTTGTGTTTACTAATACACATATCTGTGCTGTGATTGGATACAGCCAAAAAGCACAGTGGTGTAGTGGTTAGCACGTTCACCTAGCAGCAAAAGGGTCCCTGGTTCGAATCCCGACCACGACACCATCTGCCTGGAGTTTGCATGTTCTCCCTGTGTCTGCGTGGGTTTCCTCCGGGTACTCCGGTTTCCTCCCACACTCCAAAGACATGCTGGTAGGTTAATTGAATCTTGTCTAAATTGGCCCTGTATATATGTGTGTCCCAAGCGTGTCGAGATCCTACGGGGTAAAATGACCGCACCAGCCAAGCAGACACTGGCTGCAAAAAGCGCCTAGAGGCGCATGTGTAGTGCTATACAAGTCACTCATTCATTCATTCAAAATCATTTCTCTGAGGTGATTTAGAGTCTATAAAGAATTTGCTGTGTGGCGCACACAGTGAATGTTTGGGCGTCTGTCTGTATTTTACAAAATACACCCATAATCTTCAGAGGATTTGAGTGTTTAATTTAACAAGATTCAGCCATCCGCAGTTGCAAACCACAAAATAAAGACTCCGGTAATCGTCAACATTCAGCCATCAGTCGCTGCATAACATATAAGGGGATTCTTCTCTGAAAATGATGGCTAAACCGCAAATCTTTATACACATTGATATCACTAGGCTTTGGTTTTGCCTTTTCAGTGCTTTGTAGCAGTTGATACCCGAATTAGCATAGTAGCGCGGTAATACTCTTCATACATAAACCGCAAATCTTGTTTGTTCTTTGAACCTCTCTATTATGTTGTACATAACTGATGGTTGACAAATCTTGAATTTCTGACTTTTGTTTGTTATTAGAATCTTTTTTTATTTTTTTTGTGAATATTGTTAAAAGTGATATCTTAAATTATGGACAAATGGGGGAATTTCTTGAAATACAGATCAGCATTTTCTGTTTTAAAGAAAATATGTTGCAAAGGTGGGACGAATGAAAGAAATGGAAAATATTTGGTAATATAGGGAGCAGGGAAACGCACCACACCTTTGCAGGACCTTTGACCACAATCAGCCTTACCTAAATGGTCAAATTACTTTTTTATGCTAATGTTACTAAAGCTTTAGGCATTTTAGAAGCCCATTTACTTTTTTTCAGTCTAATCAGAGTGAGATCATGACTGGAGTGAGTGTAGTGTACCAAAGTGGAGTTTAGGGTTTGCCGTGACAGTGTGTGAGATGTGGTTGAGAGTTTTAACGGTAACCTTTTCTGATATAAAATCATCCAGGTACAAACGCATAAGTACATCAAATTAAAAATAATCACTTTCTTTCAATATGATGCAGAAACTGTCAAATATGTCAAAAACTGTCAAATACTGTCAATATGATGCAGAAAATGTCAAAGTATCCTGATTTTGAGATTTCTGGTGGTAGTCTATGCACAAATACTGTACAAAAAAACCCCAAAAATCCCCTTTCCTGCTTGTGATTGTTCCCCAGAAATCTACATTGAGCTACAAGACATTTCAGGTATGACCTAAAATGGGCATTAAGTGATACAGGTGCTGCAGTTTTCCCTATTACAAAACTGAGATTGCACTAGCCGGTTATAATCAGATGTGAGTAAAGTTTAAATCTGCAGAAAAGCGCAGAAACTCTCCCATATTGTTTTAACCAAGCTTAAACCTTAATAGAAACGTATTAATAAAAGTAATGTCTATTATTACTGTCCATTTACAGGCAATGCTAGTTGCCTGTCTGACTCTGGCTTCAATGCTTTGATTCTTCACCTCAAAACAAATATGCACTAAGGCCCCTTTCACACTGAGGAGTTTTTCAGGTGTTTTAGCGCTAAGAATACCGCCTGAAAAACTCCTGCCCTGCAGTCTCAATGTGAAAGCCAGAGTGCTTTCACACTGAGGCGATGCGCTGGCAGGACGAGAAAAAAAAGTCCTGCTAGCCGCATCTTTGAGGCGGTGTGTATACCACTCTCTTACTGCTGCTGTCCATTGAAATGAATGGGACAGCGCGGCTATACCGTCCGCAAACCGCTGCTGTAGCAGCAGTTTGCGGGCGGTTTTAACCCTTTTTCGGCTGCTAGCGGGGGTTAAAATCGCACCGCTAGCGGCCACAAATCACGACAAATACTAGTGACTCAAAGTACTGAAATCTAGCATTTCCTGGAAAGGTAATTTCTTAATGGCAGCCCTCGTATCTCTCCCTTCAGGTTTTGCATTAAGATTCCCTTCCTTCTCTGGTACAATTGATACTCTTTATGTAGTTGGCTATTTAGAAGTGAGCAATGTAAATTGACTAAGATGATTTCTCAATGAAATTGTGCAGTGTTGGTTTTATTCTAATCTAGAATGGGATTATAGCATTCTTTTGTTTAAATTAGAGGTACAGTTTAACACCATCAGACCATAAAACACTAATATGCCTGTTAGAAAGCTGTAATCTGCTGTATTTGCCATTTGTACTAATTATTTTACACTCTGCAAGCACTTGTAGAGCTCTTATCATGAACAAGGGTGTGCTTTACATTCTGTTTGGAAGTTTAGGACATATGCTTTACAACATATACAGACAGAGAGAATAGCTTATTATAGCTTAGTAATAATGAATTCTGGATTAGTTTCAGCACATCCAACTGTATATCTTGAATAGCCAGAAAGGCAAAAGCTGCAGACTGGCGGACCTTAATCTTTAAGCTCTTTCTCCGTTTTCTGTTCAACCAGGGCTTCCAAATTTATTGAATAGACTTGTTAACGGTCTTGATCAAATTTCCATTTTATGCACTGTTCTAATATTAGGAGATTTCGTGAGATAATCGATCAGCCTTTGGTTTCAGCTTAATTCTGTATTTTTTAAAAAGCCGCTGGAACCCTGTTGCTGCTCACTGCATCTAGGGGTTCATTTGTTTTTTTAATTCCATCTTTATGGCTGTACATGTTACAGAAGATGAGATGAACACATCTTAGTACCCAAAAACATTAGCTAGCAACCATTTCTATCTTGACAAAATTACAATGGTACATCATACACATACTCTTGAAGGAATAGGCCTTAATGCAACACAAAACAATCAAAAACAAATCAAAGCACTCAATTGAAGCTACAATTTTGGTTAATTTACACAGTACCGCCAACCAGGCTTTCCTGATGTTGAGGGTTTAACATAGCCTTGGTAAAACAAATAATCTAAACATGTCACATATTAATCATACAAAACACAATGAAAGAATAGCTGAAAGATTAGAGCCAACTACGATGGGCCAACTCGGGTCCAAGCGCAGCAACAGCATGTTGTTGTCACAGAGGGTATAAAAGGTTTATGGAGAACTTAAAGTGTAGTTAAGTTAAAGGACAGAGAGTAGTGTTATAAGCGGGGCCATTAGAGAGGTGGGAGGGGATGTGGGGAGAATGGTAAGGAAGCCAGAGAGTAACTCTCCAGGGGCCAGACACTATCTGCTAGTCATAGAGGTGCAATTAGTAGGCTTGACCGCCTCAGGTTGGGACAATGCTTGTAGATAGCCATCAGTGCATGCATGTAAAATATCACAGGGGCCTCCACCACTCCCTAAAATGTTCCTCAGTATTGTTAAGGGTGGCAGTCAGTTCCTCCATATGGAGGATCTGATTAATTTTGGCATACCACAGGACACTAGGAGGCCGCCTCTGCCGCCAGCACGAGGGAATGCAAGCCCTGGCCACATAGTAAGCGATTGTTTGGGCCTCTCTGTTAGGTAATGGAGACGCTGCTGGATTTCCACTCAGATCGACCGAGTTCAGGTGTTTAATAGTAGCCGTCACATCATCCCAAAAACAGTCTAGACTGGGGCAATGCCAAAAGATTTGGGACATCGTGCCCACAGCCTGGTTGCAAGCAAGTGTCCGGAACACTACTATCCATTTTGTGGAGTAGGTAAGGAACACCTAGTACCATCTCAAGAGTATTTTATACCCCACCTCTTGGTATTGGGTAGCTATGAATGATTTGTGTGCTAAAAGGAATTTTTTTTTTAGCTTATTTAGGAGTGAACTGTGTCCCCAAGTCCTGTTCGCATTGATGTACATCTGATGGAGGTGGGTTATCAGAGGGTGCAGCCAGATAATCATAAAGTAAGGGAGCGTGTGTCTCTAGTTGGTTCCCCTTTTTTACAAAGGGACTTATGGTGTAAGTAAATGGGTTGAATAATGAGATCTCTGAAAAATCTGTAAATAGTGTCTGGTTTGGATGGTACTCCAACAGTCCAGGGGTGGCTCAGAAAGCCTGGTGATGTCAGCCTGGGATGGAAATCCCCCATGGGGCCAAAAGTCCAGGAGACGTGACTTCCCCTGTTGATCTAGACTCCAGAGGCATCTGTTTGTAAGTCAGGGTTCTCTATGACAAGTGTCATGGGTGAGGGCAGTGGTGAAAGGTCATTTGTGCGGAAAACTGATCTAGCTATACATATAGAGACGTACCAATCAGCAGGTGATTCCGTGTGTCCTCAGGTAATTGGGCAGTTAGCCGGGAAGACGATCGGAGAAGGACGGAAGAGTCTTCAAGCTTCATGGAGACCCAGGGTTTGAAACTCTCATTGCAGTGCCAATCTACAACCCTCGATAGATGCACCGCTCTATAATATCTATAATGGTCGGGTAGGCTGATGCCTCCTCACCTTTTAGAAAGGGAGAGGAGTGGCAGTTTGAGTCTAGGTGATTTGTTGACCCAAATAAATTCCCTAAAAAGAGAGCAAGCAACACATACAAGATCCATGGATGGATCATCATTTTCAGGGCCTTACATCGCCCAAACCATGTCAAGGTCAAGGAATGCCATTGTTGAAGGTCCTGTTTAAAATTGAGAAGAGGTGCAAAATTCTGTGAATATAGGCCTTTGGTGTCCGGAGTGATGTGAACTCCCAAATATTTTATCGATTTGTCAGCCCAATGGAAAGAACAATTGGCATGAAGGGCTATTGATAGGTGTTCATTTAACTTGTGAGCAGTGGCATTGCAGTGTGCATGTTCACAGTATGCTTGACTCTTGACTGCTGAGCCCAGTCCAAAGATTGCAAAGAAAGTTTCTTCCTTCTGCCATGCTTTTACTTTGGCAAAACAGCTCCACATTCATGTACGCTGCATGACCACTTTCATAGTGTTTAACCACTTCAATACCAGGCACATATACAACTTCCTGCCCAAGCCAATTTTCAGCTTTCAGCGCTGTTGCAATTTGAATGACAATTGCACGGTCATGCTACACGGTAACCAAACCAATTTTTTTCCCACAAATAGAGCTTTCTTTTGGTGGTATTTGATCGCCTCTGTGATTTTTTATTTTTTGCACAACAAATAAAAAAAGAGCAAAAATTTTGAAGAAAAATCGGTTTTTCTTTGTTTCTGTTATTTTTTTTGGTAAATAAGTATGTTTTCTTCTTCAATGACGGGCACTGATATGGCTGCACTGACGGGCACTGATGAGGCGGCACTGATGGGCACTCATAGGCGGCACTGATGGGCACTCATAGGCGGCACTGATGGGCACTCATAGGCGGCACTGATGGGCGCTCATAGGCGGCACTGATGGGCACTCATAGGCGGCACTGATAGGTGGGCACTGATGGACACTGGTGGGTGCCACTGATGACACTGGTGGGTGGCATTGCTGTGCATCACAAAAAATGTTGTGCCAAGATGGTGCCAGTCAGTGCCGATTTGTGGGCACTGATTGGCATAAGTTAGGCATCTAATTATACATGTGGATGGCCATGGGGGACTTATCTGGCCATCCACATGTTGGGTGCTTCCCTGGTGGTCCTGGGCGGCATCCTGGTGGTCCAGTGTGGGCATCCGAGGGGGGGGGCTGCGCTGATAAACAATCAGCGCAAACCCCCCCTGTCAGGTGAGCCGTGGATCGGCTCTCCTCTACTCGCGTCTGTCAGACGTGAGTGAGGAAAAGCCGATTAACGGCTCTTCCTGTTTACATCGTGATCAGCCGTGATTGGACACGGCTGATCACGTGGTAAAAAGCCTCCGCCGGAGGCTCTTTACCGAGATCAGTGTAGCGGTGGATCAGACTGACACACCGATCGCCGCAATGCGCGTCCCCCCCGGGCGCGCGGCGGCTTTTATCCTGCAGGACATCCAGTCAGGATAACACAACCACTTCCCGGATGTCAATCTATTGACCGGGCGGGAAGTGGCTAACAATCCAGCAAGGGCTTTTTAAGTATGGGGGGGGGGGACTAGTGCATGTTTTAGAAAGTTGGGGGAAGATGCCAGCAGAGAAGGAGAGAGTTTGAAGATGTAGGTTAGAGCTAGAGGGTGACATATTATTTGCGAGGGAACATGGGGAACGTGATTAGGTGGGCATTAGAAAAAAGTCTAGCAACCTCATCTAGAATGGCAGTGTTAAAAGACAGAAGTATTGAGTGTACCTATGGACATGGAGTGTTAAGTGGGGGAAATATCTGTACAATGTTGACCTCATCACGAATTGTATCAGTCTTATTTTTTAAGTGATAGGTGATTTCCTGTGCAGTGAGTGAGTTGGTGGGTTGAGGCAGTGCAGAACGAAGTAGAGATTTAAAGGTGAAAAAGAGTTGACGGGAACTGGATGAGAGGGCTTTTAAAAGAGTGACAAAATAGGTCTGCCTGGAGATGTGGAGGCAGGAATTGTATTTTTGGAGGACAGATTTATATAGGTTGAAGTCTATTTCTGAGAGATAGTCTTGCACCACAGACCCTCAAGAGCACGGTTAAAAAAAAATTGAGACTCTGTGTGTTTGTTAAGGTTGTAGCAGTCGTGGGCCTGATTCTGCATGTAGTGACAGGAAGGATAACAGTGATGTGTTGTAGACAGAAGTGGCTAGATTGGGGCAGGATAGGGGTGAGACTTTGTCTTAGAGGTGGTCAGTAGAGAAGAAAAGGGTTAAAGTAGCGAAGGTTTCTATGGGTAACAGTTAGCTATTGTGCTCTAATAGTGCAGCTTTACTACAGTACAGAAAGAGCAGAAGTTATACATTTTCAAAAGGATAAAACTATATAATCTTAACCCCACTTTCCATGCTTACATGAGAATGTAGCTGAGGTTGCTATATCATTAACTTGCAACTTTGGAGTACTGAATTACAATGTAAGAGACATCTGAGTTCTCCAAGTGTTGGAAAAAGAGCTACCACATATGTAAACGGCTAAGCCAGTGCTGTGTCCTGTAGTAACATAACAGCCAGCAGGAGGAACCACAGCACACCTGGAAGGATAGCAGATGCAAGCAAGTGAAGATTTCACTTTCTATCTACTGAAGAAGTGGGTTTTCAGCTGCTTCTTTATTTTTCTCAGGGTTCTCCTGGCTTGATTTTTTTTATATACAAGTGGCAAGTTCATTTAAAGAGTTTGAGTGGGTGGATCTTACTATGAGGGGAGTAAGGAAGAGTCATGACAGTGGATGAAATAAAATGTTAGAATTTGACAAGTTCCACCCCTAAGATATGACTTACAGGCGACTAGGAGCAATGCATGGGTTGTCTATTATAGTTTGAAACTTTTTGCCTTTGGTAAACCAAGGCTATTTGTAGACATAGGATAAGTGGTGGCTGTTATTCTGGCTCCTGTCATGCTCTGGAAGATGGAACACATTAAAGTGCAATGCTAGCCTTCCTTGACCCATTTCTGCATCAAATTTAGGTTTATAAATTATATTTGGGATTATAATCTGGATTTAAACTGCTATTCTTTGTGCATCAAGGTGAATCATGTCTAAAAAATCTTCCCCCTGCGTACTCTACACCTAACGATTTTGTAGTAAACAACAAAGGTGTCAAGATTTAAATTTTAAACCCATAACCTGAATCACTTGGTTGACATTTGATAAATGTGTTTTAAGCGGTTAAAAGCCACTTTCCATATAAGGAAGCAATGCACAAAGGATATTGTGCTACAGGTAATGGACAATTCCTCTTTTCTTTTAGGAATGTATTTCCCTAAAGCATGTTATAATAGCCATTGATGCCCATATCATGTTGTTCATTGTATGATTCCTCCAGAAAATCAATGATACTGTTCTCATTATGCTTACTTTGTTGGGCAGATGCCTTGATTATGTCTTAGAAGAGATCCGACACAATCGTAAAGCAAATGTGATGGTAGCCTCTCATAACGAAGACACAGTAAAATTTACTCTGAAAAGGTAAGACTTCCCTTTACCATGTTATAATTTTATCAATCACCACCTGCAGATAAGCCTCTTTTCTGGTGAGTTTTAAAATGGCTATTAGTTTTATCATGGTTCTTTCCTAGTAATTCAAAAGTAGTTTGTCACATGAACAGTAAAGCAAACAGGGTTTTTGGTAGATCATTTGCCATCACACTGTCACGCACACATTTGTCCTGTTTAGGGCATATCAGGCTAGCACTTGCTGACTCTTGAACCGCAATGTAGAATTTACCTCTACACAAGTAGAGAAGAATCTATAAACCAAAATTGCCAACCAATTCACCAACAGTGCAAATGGCAACCACCCCAACCTATAACTGGACTTTGCAACAAGAAGCACATGGAAGAGCGATACATGTAAAAAAACGACAAACAAAACCGAACTGTTGTGGTCAATTTGGTTTGTTGCAGGCTGGCTGGTAAGTGAACTGGAAATTTGTGTGTTTTTTTTTGTTTTTGTTTTTTTTGTCATGTGTTGCCCTTTCATGTGCTCCTTGCTACAAAGACCAGTTATAGGTTGGGGTGGTTGCCATTTGTTTGTACTGTTGGTGAATTGGTGAGATTCTAGATACCTTCGCTACCATTGTGTTATTGCGGGGCGTCCAGTGCATCCCTATATCTTTTGAGAGGTGGGCTCCCTCCAGGCATTACCTGCCCTTAATCTATCCATTATTATATATGTGCTCCAACACAGGAGACTCTCAAAATTATAGAGTTAGGACTGCAGTACACTGGAGTGCCATGACGTGGCCACTGCAGCCTTTGCATATGTTTGCAAATGTGTGCAAGTTAAACCCCTTGTTTTTAACGTGAACTGTTAGACAGGGTCAATTTGATTTGTTGCAAGCTGCCTGGTAAGCTGGGAATTTTTGTTTGTTTTTTGACATGTTTAGAATTCAGTTTAGTTGCACCTAAATGTCCCTACAAACACATACGGTCTATGG
Source organism: Rana muscosa (assembly GCA_029206835.1). Lineage (NCBI taxonomy): Eukaryota > Metazoa > Chordata > Amphibia > Anura > Ranidae > Rana > Rana muscosa. The sequence continues at coordinate 877,700,018 of CM055116.1, read as the reverse complement.
TCATTTTTTCTAGTATTTTTATTTAGGTAGAAAGGGGTACTGACTGAACAAGTGGAGTGATCCTTAACAGGGAAAAGGGGAATCCTTTACTTCAAAGCATATGCCTCAGAGATTACCTGACTAATCCACCTAGAAATGATGGAATGGGATGGAGGACACCCTCTGTGAGAGTCCGCAAGCAGGACAAAAAGAGTCTGAAGTTCATATAGAAGCAACGGCCAAGAGAAACTTGCAATGCACATACTTTATATAAACAATGTAGAGAGATTTCTGTGGGATGTGTCGGCACTGGAAGGACAATACCCCAATTAGTGAAAGGGAGAGTCCACCTTTGGAGACTCTACTCTCTAACATAATAGCCACAGGACACCAACCTTACAAGTAACAGCCAAGGGAATATCCCAAATAGGTTCGAAGGGAGGCTTCATTAGAGCTGACCGTACCAAATTAAGATCCAAGGGTGAGACAGGTGTACAAACAGGGGTAGTGATGTGAGCCACCCCCAGATCAAAGGCCTTTGCCAATAAATGAGCAGCCAGAGGTCTCTGAAAGAATATGGCCAAGGCCAAAACTTGACCACCAAGGCCAAACGTTGCTCCATCCTAGACTGAGGAAAAGACGGAATATGTCCTATGAGGTAAACACTGCACCGTGCGAAGTATACAAGTGCGCTGATAGACCTTCCAAGAGGTCAATTTCTTAACTTAAGGTATTCCTTCTTTCAAGTATAGAAGATTAATCATAAGTAAGGGTTAATACTGGCACTCAGAGGTTTGAAATCTTTGACCAAGTTCTAGAAAGCTTTGATCCCAGCACTTTCCCACCCAATGTGAAAGATTGTTTTTTTTTTCTTCAGGAAGATGGCTACAAAAGATTGGATGCAGAAGGATATAATCTATGTAATTTTTCACAAATATCAAAATTTTAAATATTTTGTGCATTTTTGTGCTAATAGAGCACTTATGAGCTTGTTGGCAAGCTGTGTTCTGTTTGTTGGTCAGTAACATTTGCTTCCATGTTTGTAAAAAGTATGAAATGGTATTTCTGTATAGGGTAAGGATCTGCTTATGCAAGTTAGAAATTGCCTGTCTCACCAATTTACCTTGTGCAGATATGTTCAAAAGGTAATTTTTAATGTTGGGCAAGTCTTTTACCCCATATTGTTTGATCTTGATCAGTTATTGAATGTTGATCCTGGATTTGGAGGTGGACCACAAGATTTTATTAATGGGGGGGGGGGGGGCTAGAGAGAATAGAAGAAAGATAGTGAAATAATGATTGAGATGGTGTGGATTATGTTTAATAGCAGGAAAGGCTGTTGATCTTAAGCACCACTGCTTACCCCTTCCAAGATAATGGCCTGTCAGACTATTTGCATAGGTCTAGTTATGATGCCTCACAACCTGGAATTAACATGGATTGTTTGAGGATTTGCATCATTTTAATTTACAGAACACACCCACAACTTTGAAGATTTTTTTTAAATTGTGAAACAAATAACAAATAGGACAAAATAACAGAAAAAGTCAATGTGCATAACTATTCATCACCCTAAAGTCAATACTTTGTAGAGCCACTGTTTGCGGCTATCACAGCTCCAAATCGCTTTGGATAAGTCTCTATGAGCTTGCCACATCTTACCACTGGGATTTTTGCCCATTCCTCCTTGCAAAACTGCTCCTGCTCCTTCAAGTTGGATGGTTTGCACTTGTGAACAGCAATCTTTAAGTCTGACCACAGATTTTCTATTGGATTGAGGTCTGGGGTTTGACTAGACCATTCCAACACATTTACATGTTTCCCCTTAAACCACTCAAGTGTTGCTTTAGCAGAGTGTTTGGGGTCATTGTCCTGCTGGAAGGTGAACCTCCATCCTAGCCTCAAATCACACACAGAGTGGGACAGGTTTTGCTCAAGAATATCCCTGTATTTAGCACCATCCACCTTTCCCTCATCTCTGACCAGTTTCCCAGTCCTGACTGCTGAAAAACGTCCCTACAGCATGATGCTTCCACCACCATGTTTCATTGTGGGGATGGTGTTCTTTGGGTGATATGATGTGTTGGGTTTGCGCCAGACATAGCTTTTTATTTGGGAGAAAAAGAAACCCTGGACTGCCGCACTCTGTATAGACAGTTATTTATTCCAAAATTTCAAGTAAAAAATCCAAATTCAAAATAAATCCATAAATCCAAAACAACAAATGCAGATAGTATGCATGCAGGGAAGCTTTTTATTTGATGGACAAAAAGTTAAATTTTAGTTTATCAGACCAGAGCACCTTTCTCCATACATTTTTGAGAGTCTCCCACATGCCTTTTCGCAAACTCAAAACGTGCCATTTTGTTTTTTGCTGAAAGTAATGGCTTTCTTCTGGCCACTCTGCCATAAAGCCGAACTCTATGGAGCGTACGGCTTATTGTCGTCCTATGCACAGATACTCCAGTCTCTGCTGTGGAACTCTGCAGCTCCTCCAGGGTTACCTTAGGTCTCTGGGCTGCCTCTCTGATTAATGCCCTCCTTGCCCGGTCTGTGAGTTTTGGTGTGCGGCTGTCTCTTGGCAGGTTTGCTGTTGTGCCATGTTATTTCCATTTGGTATGATAGATTTGATGGTGCTCCTTAGGGGTGCGCATCTTCACTGGCCTCACGATTAGATTCGATTACGATTATCGTCACGATTACAGCGCAAGTGCGCATTTTTTTTTTATTCTGTTTGAAATTTTGCCCGAAAAGGTGAACTTAGCCTTTAATTTTGCATATAAAATATTTTCCTTTTGTAGATTTGGTTTATATTGCTGTTAATTTAAAATCTACTAAACATGCTTCACTGTGCCCAATGCCCCTCGCTGTGCCCAAGGCCTCACTGTGCCCAAGGTCTCACTGTGCCCCGTGTCTCACTGTGCCCAATGCCTCACTGTGCCCGTGCTTCAATGCCCCTACCTGATCGGCAGCGTCCCGGTGGCCATTCTACAGTATTCAAAAGCCGCGCCTCCCGAGTCCTCGTCTGTGATAGGCGGAACATTCAATTTCCCAGCATTCAGTGTTCCGCCTATCATGGACATCCTCTCATCCTCATAACACAGACGAGGATGAGAGGATGTCCGTGATAGGCGGAACACTGCCTGCTGGGAAATTGAGTGTTCCTCCTATCACAGGCAACGAGGACTCGGGAGGCGTGGCTTTTGAAAACTGCAATGGCCGCTGTCTGTCTGCATGACACGCTGTTCAGGTAGGCAGACGGCGGCTTGCAGTTTGTTAGTGTTACATTACATCTACTCGCGGCGGCTGCGGCGAGTAGATGTAATGGGGGGGTAAACATCGATTATTAGGGTCGCCTGCATCGATGCCGCATCGGGGACACCCGAATCGCGATGCAGCGATTAAATTCGGCACCCCTAGTGCTCCTAGGGATCATCAAAGATTTGGATATTTTTTATAACCTAACCCTGACTTGTACTTCTCAACAACATTGTCCTTTACTTGTTTGGAGAGTTCCTTGGTCTTCATGGCAGTGTTTGGTTAGTGGTGCCTATTGCTTAGATGTTGCAGCCTCTGGGGCCTTTCAAAAAGGTGTATATATGCAATGACAGATCATGTGACACTTGGATTGCACACAGGTGGACATCATTTCACTAATTATGTGACTTCTGAAGGTAATTGGTTGCACCAGAGCTTTTTATGGGCTTCATAACAAAGGGGGTGAATACATACGCACATGCCATTTATTAGTTCTTTATTTCTAAAAAATGGTTTTATGTATATATTTTTCTAATTTTACCTTACCAACTTAGACTATTGTGTTCTGATCCATCACATATAATTCAGATTAAAAAAAATTGAACTAAAGGCTGTAACCTAACAAAATAGGTAAAAAGCCAAGGGGGTGAATACATTTGCAAGGCACTTTACCTGGCGCAGGCACCATTTTGTGTTTCAATTTAATAGGAGAGGATGCCGTTGACTCGGATATGGGCTTTTAGAGACAATTGGAAAAATGTCATCTATTACATCGTATTGGGTTGGAGCCCTATGTGTTGTAAGGTAGCCCACATATAATGCCCTTGACATAGTCAAAGGCCTCCTCTGTTTTGGTAAACAGGAAAAGGCATTTGACTCCCTGCCCCCACATCCATTGCAGGATGTCGGTGGCCCCACTTGGTCCAAGGCAGTGATGGCGAACCTTGGCACCCCAGATGTTTTAGAACTACATTTTCCATGATACTCATGCACACACTACAGTGTAGTTGAGCATCATGGGAAATGTAGTTCCAAAACATCTGGGGTGCCAGAGTTCACCATCATTGGTCCAGGGCGATTAGCTTTGGGAGATTTGTGGGATATGATTGGCCATTTTTTTTTGCAATTAATTTCAAGTCTACATTTAGCAAATATATTGGCCTGTATTTTAAGCAAAGTAAGTAGCCTTTATTATCTATTGATGTTACAGTAATATGTGCCTAAATAAATGATGGGTGGGTGGGGTGGTGTAGTAGAAGATAAATCATTCAAAGTTTTAAGAAGGTAAGGGAAGAGCAAATGGAAGAAAGATTTGTAATGTTGGATTGTAGACTAATCTTGGCCTGGACTTTCTCCAGGTTTCATCCGGGAGACGACTTTAATATTCCTTCTGTGAATAGGGATTCTGACCACTCAAGATTATCATACCTGTTGCATAGCATTGGAGTTCAGTCGATGAACGCAGTTTGATATGTATTGGGGTAATAAATATTTGCCTTTCCAAAAAATAAAAAATAACTGCCCCTTGGGTCTTTTAGTTATTTCCCTAACTGGAAAAGTATCTGCTAGTATTGCTACTCCTTTGCTTCTAGAAGAAGAATCCAGAACAAAGTGGAATTTTTTAAGCATTTTTTGTTTATTTTGGTGTCCGAGCTCACTTAAAATTAGTTTTCTTAAGGAACGGAATCTGCACTTTTGTTTCCTTAAAGTCATAAGGTAAAGTGTTATTAAAAAAAAAAAAAAAAAAGCAGTGTGAATTCCATTGGGACAAGCACACTCCTCCGCTGCAGAGCTCTGCCATGGTCAGATGCCTTTCCCTCCTCCCAGCTCAGTGTCAGGAGTATGTTCCTCCTTCTCAGACCGCCGCCATTAGCCCCTAGGTCGCACACACGGGGACGCGCTTTATTGTAAATGGCTGAGGGGGGCGGGAATCGCAGGCGTGCACGTGCGTGGGCATGAGAGAGCGCGCGCCCACGCTTTCTGGACGGCAATCTCAGTCAGAAAGCTTCAAAACAGCCTCACAAGCCTGGAGCTCTCTCCTTGATGGGACACAGCAGCGTAAAGGGCAAGTCAGGTCTCTATGTGGTTTTGGCTGAGCACTCCCAAATAAGACACCTACTCTAGCATGAAACTGTGTGTTATTAGTTGCATACTTTATGTAATTTGCTAAACTAGCACAGTAGTATATGCGCTTTGGTACCTCGGCTCTGCTTGGTGATATGTCTTCCCAAAGAAGAAATTCAGGGACTAAAAAGGACAAAAAAGCACCACCGCCTGAGACAGTAGGCTCTAGCCGTACCTGCTCGGTACCTTCCTCTCCTGTAAGATCTGAAGTACCTATGCAGGATGAGCCATTGCCTCTATCAGGAGTAGCCTGGACCTGCAAATGTCACTGAGGACACTTTGGCGACAGCCCTGAACAACTTGGAAGGGAGAATCACTGCGTTAATCGCAAAATCCTCACAAAAGGATAAAAAGAGAAGCAGATCTCCTTCTGTTGTTTTAGATCTCCTTTCAGAAAAGTCTGAGGATGATGTAGCACCATCAGGGGATAAGGATGAGGAGGCAGAGGGATCAGGGATATCGGAGAAACCTTTTTCTGCTTCCCAGATTCTAAAATCACAGGTGCAATTTTATGCTGAAGCTGTACGCTCCACATTTAAGTTACCCCCTTCGGAGTTGACAGAATCACCTGTCTCCTCCCTGGGTTCATTAAAATCCCTGCAAGCTGCATGCTCATTTCCGGTTCATCCTTTACTGGAGAATCTGATTTACGCAGATTGGTTACATCCAGATAAGCATTTTTCACCTCCTAGGAAATTTGATATTCTTTATCCTATGGAGGAGAAATTTACCAAGAAGTGGAGTCTGCCATCTGTAGATGCAGCTATTTCTTGTGTAAATAAGAACCTAACTTGTCCTGTGGACATATCTAAGGTATTTAAAGATCCTTCTGAAAAGAAATTGGAATTTTTACTGAAATCTTCCTTTCTCTTGCCTGGGGCAGTGGCCCAACCTGCTGTGGCGGCAGTTGGTATGTGTCAGGTTCTAAAAGAACAAGTAAAACGGGCTGAAAGATCTGCCTCCAGAGCAGATCAAACTTTGGGAGAATCTGCCTAAGGCCTTATGTTTTACAGTGGATGCCATTAGAGATTCTGTTCAGCAAGCATCTCGCCTCACACTCCAGCTGGTGCATATGCGCCGAATTCTTTGGCTAAAGCATTGGTCAGCGGAAGCTCCATGCAAAAAGCTTTTGGCCAGTTTCCCCTTCCATGGCGAACGCCTCTTTGGGGATGATTTGGAAAAATATATCCCAAAAATATCGAGCAGTAAAACGACCCTTTTGCCAGAGAAGAACAAGCTTCCTTGTTTTAAACGTTCTCTCTCCCCGGCTCCCAGAAGATCTGCCTCCAGCCAGTGGCGACTGCATTTTCAGCCAAGTAGTATGGAGTATGAAAGCGCTAAAATCAACCCACCAATACATATATTGCATAATCAAGAGTGAGTAAAACGGTGTATAAAACCAATATAGTGTCCAAATCAAGGTGATGATGTTCTTAGCAAAAAACAAACAAACAAAGGTCCGGTGCTTTATACCCACTTCAGAAATACTTCCAGTATTCATAAACATGCAATAGAAGAAATAACCATAGCGCAATATGCTGAGACTGATGATGGTTTAAATATGTGTAAAGAAAACACTCGCATGCTTTCAGAAACACACATATTTAAACCATCATCAGTCTCAGCATATTGTGCTATGGTTATTTCTTCTCTTTAGCTGATTAGCTGTATTAGGAAGCACATATTTATATTATTATTGGCATATTTTTACATCATTATCACCTTGATTTGGACACTATATTGGTTTTATACATTGTTTTACTCACTCTTGATTGTGCAATATATGTATTGGTGGGTTGATTTTAGCGCTTTCATACTCCATACTACTTATCTTATCAGTATCAGTGTCAGATACACTTTTATTTGGAAGCAGCTTTATCATTTAGTTTTCCACTCATATATTTAATATTTTTATTTTCACTTATTATATTATCAGCGCTTTAGTCACTTTGTATTGCATTTTCAGCCAGCCACCAAAGCTCAAGAAAACCAGGTCCAGAAGAACAAGAAGCAGTGGGGTTCAAAAGCTAACATGCAAACCCCCAAAGCCTCTTTATGAAGAGGTGCCCCTGCTCGACCCAGTGGGGGGGGGCGGCTTCGGCAGTTTTCAACGGCATGGCAGACATAGATCCAGGACAAGTGGGTAGTTTCTACAGTATCCCTAGGATACAAACTGGAATTTCGAGAGATCCCATCTTATCAGTTCCGAAGTTCAAGGCTCTCCAAAGATCCGTCACTTGATGTCCCAAGGGGTAATCATGGAAGTACCCCTAGAGGAGCAAGGTTTAGGTTTTTACTCAACCTCTTTGTGGTTCCAAAACCAAATGGAGACGTCAGACCCATCCTGGATCTAAGATCTCTGAATTAGTTTCTGAACATTCGCCATTTCCGAATGGAGACTATTCGATCTGTGGCCGCCACCCTACAAGGCAGAGAATTCTTGGCTTCTATAGACATCAAGGATGCATATTTACATGTGCCTATCCATCCCGCTCACCAAAAGTTCCTAAGGTTCGCGGTAGAACATCGTCACTTCCAGTTTGTGGCTCTGCCCTTGGGTTTGGCAACCGCGCCCTGGGTATTTACAAAGGTTCTGGCCCCTCTGTTGGCAAGGCTGAGGGCAAGGGGCATAGCGGTGACGGCCTATCTAGACAATCTACTTGTGATAGATCAGTCAGTGGCAGGATTAGATTACGCGGTGCTCAATACAGTAAAATACCTGGAGCATTTAGGATGGCTCATAAACCTACAGAAATCCTCTCTACAAGCCCTAAGAAGGGTAGAGTAGTTGGGCATGATCATAGATACAGCCCAAAGCAGGGTATTCCTGCCAGAGCCGAAGATCGAGTCTCTAAGAGAATTGATCCACAAGGTCAGGGACCATCGATTCGCCTCTGCATGAGACTGTTAGGGAAGATGGTGGCCTCCTTCGAGGCTGTTCCTTACGCCCAGTTTCATTCGAGACTACTGCAAGGCAGTATTCTAGCTGCCTGGAACAGGAAAAGCCAAGCTCTGGATTTACCCATGGGCCTGTCTCCACAGGTGCGCCAAAGCTTCAGTTGGTGGTTAAAGACCGAAAACGTGCGGAAAGGAAGGTCCTTTTCTCCCAGTCCAAGACTGAAGAGAGCCTGCCCATCAACATATTGGAGATTCGGGCAGTATACTTAACCCTCAGAACCTGGACACACAGGTTACAGAGCCACCCTGTTCGGATTCAATCCGACAATGCTACTGCTGTAGCTTATATCAATCACCAAGGAGGCACCCGGAGTCGGGATGCTCAGGAGGTGAATCGGATTCTGACATGGGCAGAAAAGCATGTTCCTTGTCTTTCTGCAATCTTCATTCCAGGGATAGAGAACTGGCAAGCGGACTATCTAAGTTGCCAGCAGCTGTCACCAGGAGAGTGGTCTCTTCACCCCGATGTCTTTCAGGCAATATGCCAGAGATGGGGGACCCCGGATGTAGACCTGCTAGCTTCCAGGCTCAACAGGAAGTTGGACAACTTTGTGACCAGGACGAGAGATCCTCTGGCCTACAGAACGGATGCTCTGATAATTCCTTGGAATCAGTTCTCACTGATCTATGCATTCCCCCCGATCCCTCTCTTACAGAGATTGCTGTGCAGGATCAAGGAGGGGGGGATACCAGTACTCCTAGTGGCCCCAAATTGGCCCAGGAGGCCCAGGTACGCCAAAATCATAAAGATGGCTGTAGGAAGACCTTGGGTGCTTTGACTACGTCACGACCTGCTGTCACAGGGTCCAGTGTTCCACCCTTCCTTACAGAAGCTAAATTTGAAGGTCTGGCTACTGAGACCTACATTTTAAAGAAACGAGGGCTCTCGGGTCCAGTTCTTTCTACACTTATCAATGCTAGCAAGCCTCCAGGCTAATCTACTACAGAGTCTGGAAGGCGTATGTTTCCTGATGTGAATCCAGAGGGTGGAATCCGCGAAAGAATGCCATAAGTAGGATTCTCGCCTTTTGCCAATTAGGAGTGGATATGAAATTAGCCCTGAGTACCATCAAGGGTCAAATATCGGCTCTATCAGTCTTTTTTTTCAGAGGCCGCTGGCATCTTATTCCCTAGTCCGGACATTCATTCAGGGAGTACTGCGGATAAATCCACCAGTCAAGTCTCCCTTATGTCCCTGGGATTTGAACTTAGTATTATCAGTCTTGCAAAAGCAACCTTTTGAACCTATCCGCCATATTCCTTTGATTCTTTTGAGCAGGAAATTGGCCTTTTTGATTGCTATCTCCTCTGCTAGAAGAGTATCAGAGTTAGCAACTATTTTGTGTAAAGAGCCTTATTTAATTGGTCACAAAGACAAAATTGTACTACGCCCCCATCCTACCTTTCTTCCAAAGGGTGGTGCCGGTGTTTCATTTAAATCAAGACATTGTTTTGCCTTCCTTTTTTCCAGAACCGCGGACTGCGGGGGAAAAGTTATTGCTCTCTCTAGATGTAGTCAGAGCAGTTAAAGTTTATCTGCAGCCAATGGCTCAGAAATACGTAAAACAGATGTATTGTTTATTGTGCCAGATGGTCCCAAGAAGGGCCAAGCGTCATCAAGATCCTCCATTGCTAGGTGGCTTCGACAAGTAATTGTTCAAGCTTATGGTTTAAGGTACAAGGTTCCTCCTTTTTCTGTTAAGGAGCATTCGACCAGGGCAATAAGTGCTTCATGGGCAGTGCATCACCAGGCTTCGATGGCTCAGATCTGTAAAGCTGCAACTTGGTCTTCAGTCCATACCTTCACCAAATTCTATCAAATAGATGTAAGAGGACATGACGATTCTGCCTTCGGGCATAGTGTGCTGTAGGCAGCAGTCTAGGGCTTCTTGTCCGTTGGCGGCCTGATTGATCTGTGTCTGCCACCCTTCAGATTGAGCATTGCTCTGGGACGTCCCACTATGTAATGATTAAGGCTCTGTGTCCCGTGGTGTACGATAAAGAAAATAGGATTTTTATAACAGCTTACCTATAAAAAAACTTTTCTTGTAGTACACCATGGGACACCCTTCTTATGGGAACCTTACTGCTTTGCTACAAAAACTGAGGTATTTCCCTTATGGGAGGGGTTATATGGAGGGGAACTTGTCTTCATTGGTTGTGCCAGTATCCAATCACTTCTGGTGACCTATACAACCCACTATGTAATGATTAAGGCTCTGTGTCCCGTGGTGTACTCAAAGAAAAGGACTTTACAGGTAAGCTGTTCTAAAAATACTATCTTTATATAGTGTATATAGACAATAGAGTGTATATACAGTTCTGTGAAAAAGTATTTGCCCCCTTCCTGATTTTTTATTTTATTTATTTTTTTGCATATTTCTCACACTTAAATGATTCAGATCATCAAACAAATTTTATTACACAAAGATAACCCGAATATAAACAAGATTCAGTTTTTAAATTATTATCTAATTTATGAAGGGAAAAAAGCTGTCAAACCTGCCTGGCCCTATGTGAACAAGTAATTTCCCTCTCCCATGCTGAATCATGAATGAACTGTGATTTAACCACAGTTTTTTTGAAAGCTGGGTTAAATTTCACTTGCCACACCCAAACCTTATTACTGCTAGACCTGTTGAATCAAGAAATTGCATAAATAGAAGCTGTCTGACAAAGTGAAGCAATGCTAACCGATCATAAAAAGCCACACCTCATGCTACAATTTAAAGAAAATTCAAGAACGGATTAGAAATAAAGTAATGTACATGTATCGGTCTAGGAAGGGTTTCAAAGCCATTTCTAATGCCTCGTACACACGACCGGTTTTCCGGACGAGAAAACTGCCATTTTTTAGATTGGTCGGGAAAACCGGTCGTGTGTATGCTCCATAGCAGTTTTCCCGACAAAAAAACTGCCCGCCAAAAAAATAGAACCTGCTCTATTTTTTCCCGTCGTGTTTCCCGTCAGTCTTTTTCTCGTCGCGAAAACCGCTCGTCTGATGCTTTTCCGAGGGGAAAAAAACGTGCATGCTCAGAATCAAGTGTGAGACGGGAGCGCTCGTTCTGGTAAAACTAGCGTTTGTAATGGAGATGGCACATTCATCACGCTGTAACGGACTGAAAAGCACAAGGCTGAAAAGCGCGATTCGGCTCTCACCAAACTTTTACTAACACGAGGATCAGCAAAAGTAGCCCAAAGGGTGGCGCCATTTGAATGGAACTTCTCCTTTATAGTGCCGCCGTACGTGTTGTACGTCACCGCACTTTGGTCGAGCGTTTTTTTGCCTGAACGTGTGTGCGCAAGGCAGGCTTGAGAGGAATCGCGTCGGGGAAAAAAGGTTGGTTTTTGGCATGTCAGGAAAACTGGTCGTGTGTACGAGGCATGTGGAGAGCCATTATCTCCAGTGAACCACGGGGAGAGCCATTATTCTCAAATGGAAATAATTTGGAACAGTGGTGAACCTTTCCAGGAGTGGCGGGCGTACAAAAATTACTCCAGGAGCATGACCACGACTCATCCAGAAGGTCCTAAAAGAACCCAGAACAACATATAAAGAACTGCAGGCCTCACTTGCCTTGGGGAAGATTAGTGTTCAACAATAAGAAAGCGACTGACCAAAAATGGCATCCATGGGGAAGTTCCAAGGCCAAAGCCACTGCTGATCAAAAAGAACACAAAGGCTCATCTCACATTTACCAAAAAACATCTTGATTATCCCCAAGACTTTTAGGCAAATATTCTGTGGACTGATGAGACAAAAATTTTACTTTTTGAAAGTGTAGTATTCTCATATATAGTGTCCACAGTAGATAATTGATGTTTAAGTATTAGTATAATGATATAAGTTATGTTTCCGCAGCATCACCCAAGTTCTCCAGAGAGTGCAGTTTATTTAGCTTCCAAAACAGAACAAAGGCCAATACTTGCACAGATGACAACGAACCGAACAGAGTATATATGTATGTGTATATATATATATATATATATATAAGTCCCATTTCTCCTAGATCATATTCTAGACCTGTGCTTTCCTATCCATGCAGAGTGACAAGACTGGAGCAGACTGAATGCCAGCTTGAATGTCTCAAATACTGGTCTGACACTCGGGGGGGGGGGGTGTTCTGCCAGGTCAACCAAATGTTCCCATGAATGAATACCCCCTCAAGTCTAGTTACAATCAATAACTACTTCTTCTCAGGTCCTAAACAATATGTCCCCTTTGAAATGTTAACAGGCCACCTCACACACCTAGGTAGGCTTGCATAAGATTAGCACATCAGAGTCGTTATCTGTCCCCTCTGATAAACCTTGTTTGGCCACTAACCCCTTTTTGGTCAACAAACACCCTTTGATGTGTGTAACTAGAATGCCTGTATGTCACACAAATATATTGTGCCATACATATAACACAATATATAATACATACACCTATATAATATTACATATATATTATTATATATAATATTACAACAGAAAGGTGTGCGTCCTGTTACATCAGACATAAAACTAATACAGCATTTCATAACAAGAACATCATACCAACAGTCAGACATGGTGGTGGTAGTTTGATGGTCTGGGGCTGGACAATGATCCGCAACACAACAGCAAGTCCACCTCCAAATGGTTCAAACAATGCAAAATTTAGGTTTTGGAGTGGCCTAGTCAAACCTGGACTTAAATCCAATTGAGATGCTGTATTTGATCTTGCATAGATTGTTTATGCTGGAAAACCCTCCAATGTGGCTGAATTAAAACAATTCTGCAAAGAGTGGGCCAAAAATTGCTCCACAGCAATGTGAAAGACTCATTGCCAGTTATCGCAAACGCTTGATTACAGTTGTTGCCGCCAAGGGTGACACAGCCAGTTATTAGGTTTAGGGGGAAATTACTTTTTCACATTAAGCCAGGCAGGTTTGGACCATTTTTTGCCTTAATGAATGAAACCATTTTAAAAACTGCTTCTTGTATTTACTCGGGTTATCTTTGTGTAATGAAGACGAAAAAAGTGTAGCGCTTATTTTTGTGCATAAGTCAGTTGACAACACACTTCAAATGTTGCAAACCTACATATACATGAAATCTTAATTTCGGTGACACCAAATGACTGAGTGTGATCCTTGAAAAAATTGTGTAACAAATAAATCAGAACGAAGCAGTCCTCTATTGTGACCAAACACAAATAACAGTCCAAAAATTTTGAAAAAACTGCAAGGTTGAAATGAAGAATTCCACATGGATATGACCCACTTTGTGAAATGATAGAGACACCACCACTGATATAAGGAGGAGGCTTACCAGATGGTGTTGACTTGGTGAGGTGTATACCACCCAAGTCAAAACAGGCTTGTATAATCAGTCAGCAAGATTTATCCAGCTGGTCTAGGGCTGGGAAAAAAATCGATTTTAATCTTGAATCGAGTTTTGAGTTCAAATCGATTCAGATTTAAAGAAAATCGATTTTTAAAAAAAAATAATAATAATTTTCTTCAAAGTTTCCGTAGCAGGGCTGCAGGGGGCGTATCCGGAATGGCACTGGGCGGCGTTACCCCAATTACATCTACTCGCCGCAGCCGCCGCGAGTAGATGTAATGTAACACTAACCGCAAGCCGCCGTCTGCCTACCTGATCAGCGTGTCATGCAGACAGACGGCGGCCATTGCAGTGTTCAAAAGCCGCGCCTCCCGAGTCCTCACCTGTGATAAGCGGAACACTCAATTTCACAGCAGGCAGTGTTCAGCCTACCTTGGACATCCCCTCATCCTCGTCTGTATTATGAGGATGAGCGGATGTCCATGATAGGCGGAACACTGAATGCTGGTAAATTGAGTGTTCCGCCTATCACAGGCGAGGAGGCGTGGCTTTTGAATACTGGAATGGCCGCCGGTGTAGCAGTAAAATCTGTATCCCATGAAAATCTGCAACAGGCACAGGCACAGTGAGACACGGGCACAGTGAGGCATTGGGCACAGTGAGGCACGGGCACAGTGAGGCATGGGCACAGTTCAATTCAACTAAGAGTAACCTCAGGATTTTTTGTTGTTTTATTAGCTAAATCCAAATACAGTATTAATAATTTGGATGTTTAACAATCTTTGTTGCACACTGCACACTAACTTTGCAGTTAGAGAAAGGGTTTGCCTTTTTGCAATTTTGTTTGTTGATGCACTTTAATTAATATAATTAAAAAAAATAGAATCGTAAAGCGAGTTTTTTATAAAAAAAATCGCAGATTTCTTTGGGGGGAAAATCGCCCAGCCCTAAGCTGGTCCTGAATCCACATATCAGTTGGCACCAAATTCCAATAAACATCAGGAAGTGTAAAATACATGTAGTCTTGTTGGAGCCAGAGATACGGTAACCACATAACATGCGTAATGGGGAAAAAAAACTCCTAGTGCGATACCGTACAAGGTAGTATTTATTAAAAAGATTAACAATGAACACTCACATTTGGAAGAACGTCATAGGCATATCACAAAGTGCAAGAGCGTTGTGTGTGAATGGGTCCACTGACATGTTTCAACTAAACAGTCATCATCTGGGGTGTGGACCCCCACAACAACACCGCTATTTATAGATGAAATGACCCCAGCTGGAGTGACCATGACTCCGGAAGAAGGGGAGAAAAGGAGCTGCGCAAACCTGTATATAATGAAAACATACAATCTCAAAATAATATAGCAAATTATATATATATATATATGTGGTATGATAAACTGACACATCAGTGGAGATTGACCCCAAAAATGAATAACGGTTAATCACTGTGAATGTTCATATGAAAGTCCATATAAATCCTAAAGCGATGGACAAAATTGCAGTGCAGGATAGAGGAAGGAAAGTAAACTCCTAGATCACACAAAAATGCACACGTGCACCACCACCAGGATATTGTGCTTACCAGAGGCAAGCTTATACAGTGCCAAACTGTGAATAGCTCGCTTCCTTGCAGTAGATAGACCCCAGGGATGGAACTCCTGCGATATTTGGAACTCAGTATTCGCCAGTCATAGAAATGAAAAGGGGAAACCACATAGTGTATATCGTCCAAACAGCATTTATTTAGATAAAAAGATGGCAACTTACATCAAAATGGATAAAATCAGGCATAAAACATGGGAAGAGCCGGCCGGCTTGCAGTCTCCTGTTCAGCGATGACGTCAGCGCGTCAGCCTCCCGACGTACGTTTCGCTATAGATAGCGTCGTCTGGGGAACGGGCGACGCACGGACTCATCGCGATATTTATACAATAGGAACCACGCCTCCGTCTGAGTCACGGGCAGCCCCGCCACCCGGAAGCGGAACTACATAGGTCGTGGAGTGGGACCAAAATAAAAATAAAATACAAAAACGCACAGATAATAGTATAAACACTAATATCTAGCGTAAAAAATCATTTCAATTAGTTATAAATTAACCAATTGACTAAAAGACACTTCTTGAGGAGGAAGTGTCCCGAGAACGGAGAACCAATTAATCCCAAAGTATTCAGGATGGAAACAGCGCCATCTAATGGCCAAAAAACAGACAGCATAGATTAAAATAAATTTAATTAAACTGTCAATAACACCATCTCACTCCCATTGAAGGACAAAAGATGTGTACAGAAACAACAATGACATGGGAATTTGCGGTGCCAACTGATATGTGGATTCAGGACCAGCTGGATACATCTTGCTGACTGATTATACAAGCCTGTTTTGACTTGGGTGGTATACACCTCACCAAGTCAAACACCATCTGATAAGCCTCCTCCTTATATTGGTGGTGGTGTGTCTATCATTTCACAAAGTGGGTCATATCCATGTGGAATTCTTCATTTCAACCTTGCAGTTTTTTCTACACTTTTGGACTGTTATTTATGTTTGGTCACAATAGAGGACTGCTTCATTCTGTTTTATTTGTTACAAAATTTTTTCAAGGATCACACTCAGTCACTTGGTATCACTGAAATTAAGATTTCATGTATATGTATGTTTGCAACATTTGAAGTGTGTTGTCAACTGACTTATGCACAAAAATAAGCGCTACGCTTTTTTCATATTCACTAGTTCTTGCTTTCTCACAGCTGTGTTGGCAGCTAATTTTTGTGTTCACTTATTGCACAGCGCAGTATATCCTATATATAATATATTTTTGTGTAATAATGAAATTTGTTTGATGATCATGAGTCATTTAAATGTGACAAATATGCAAAAAAAAAATCAGAAAGGGGGCAAATACTTTTTCACGCAACTGTAGTACTGGTAAAGGAGAGCTCTATCTGAAGCCACCAGGCATCATGATCTCTTTGCTGTTTTAATAAAGTGTCCAACTGTGATAAAAGGCAAACACCGCATTTTTACAGGGAAAAATTGCTGGCACATAAGCTGTTTGCATCAAGTTTACCAAGCATTTACATTGCATTGCTGAAGCACCAGTAAATGCACAAGAATGCTCTAAGACCCCTTTCACACTGGGGACGTTTTGCAGGCGCTATAGCATTAAAAATGGCGCCTGCAAACCGCCCTTAAACAACTGCTCAATTCACTCCAGCGTGAAAGCCCGAGGGCTTTCACACTGGAGCGGTGCGCTGGCAGGGCGTCAGAAAAAGTCCTGCCAGCAGCTACTTTGGAGCGGTGAACTCATCGCTCCTAATGCGCTCTTGCCCATTGAAATCAATGGGCTGTACCGCCGGCAAAACGCCGCTGTAGTGGCACTTTGCGGGCAGTTTTAACCCTTTTTCGGCCGCTAGCGGGGGTTAAAAGCGCCCCGCTATCGGCCGAATAGCACCACAAATCCGACGGTAAAGCGCCGCAAAAAATAGTGCCGGTTTACCGCCGACGCTCGGGGCGGCTCGGTGTGAAAGGGCTCTGTGCTTTATAGCCTTCAAAAATGTTTCACAAATGTACGCCAAAGGCAAAAGTTAAAGGCCCATGTACACTAGCCTTGGAGCCATTGACACTTAATATTTTCTTCATATAAACAATAAATTTATTTCAGTGAATGTCCTTTACCTTTTCAGGACCATGAAAGTCATGCACAAAAGGATTCCTTTCACTATTCTGAAGACCTACTGAATAAAATGTTGATACTTTATAAATATATTATTAAAATGAGAACATTTTGTTTTATTTTCTGCTTCATATAGGAAAATAAGTCATTAAAATGCATGATGTTACGGAGATGAAAAGATTTACAGATTACTGTTTTCCATTCTCCGAAATTACTTCCAGAGTCTACATGAAGATTTTTAAATTCTCTTTATATTTTACTCAGTAATCTTTCATGGTATTCTATCCATAAATCTGTTTAGTTGCACTGTAAAATACATGTAAAAAGGTAGTGCATCCATCTTATGCTAATATTATCTTCATACTGTGACAGAAACTGCTTACAGGCTCATTAGTCAAACATTGTTGGACAAATGTGGTAACCACAATTCTTGTTAATGTGTCGGCTCTGATGTATCAGGTACGCAGCTGCTCTTGGACACAGACAGCGTTGTCTTTTTTAATTTAGTCCTGGTGTTGGTGGTGGGTACCCAGTATTTTGCAATTTTGTATAATCTTTTTTGTGCAATAACATTAATTCCTTTTCAAAAGCAGCTTGGTCCGCCTGTGACTTTTCAGGGGGGTACTCTTTCCCCCTGTAACATGTTATTTAGCTTAAATTTCTTAGTCACGGAGACCATACCATATCTGGTGAGTCTGTAATTTCAGGGACGCAGCACCTAAAAGCACAATTATTTAGTGGTGCAGCGGAAAATGATAGTGAGCTGGTGGTCTCCAATTATCACGTATCATCAGGTACAGCACACCTATTCTAGAATGATTGCCCTTTGCTTACTCTAGATCCTGTGCTTTGTAAAGCTAGTTATGCCTGGATGGATATGTAATAACGTGGTTGGTTTAATGAGCCCAGAGTACCCAATATGACAAAAAAATCTGTGTCTATATTAAAAAATTTTGAACAAATATGCAAAACTGAGTTAAAACAAGACTGTAGTCCCTGATTAGGAAACACTTTGACTGGGCTATGTGATATTCAATTTCTCTAATGCCATAAATTTGGAGCTTAGGTCCTTGGTTCTCAAACTTTTCCACGTTTAAGACACCTTACCCAACTGCACCGCATGGTCCAGTAATAGTAAGGTGTCCCGTATTATGTTTATGCTGCTCCAGGCGGACTAAATAACCACTACAGACTGCATTTTTACCACCCATCTTAAGACCGCTTACTGTGGAAGGTTTCCCAAGGAGCATAATTCCAAGTGGAACATATGCACAAAAAGTGTGAAACGTGCGTGCACACATATGCAGAGCCCTCATAGGGTATCAGTACCCCTCATATTTACCTGCTTCCTCCTCCTGTTTTTCTTACCTATCCATTCTCCTCCGTATCCTCCTTTCCCATATCCCTCACTTCGCCTGACCTACCAACAACCCCATCTCATCACTGCCTACTACCATGCTCCCTCCCAGTCACACCCTTAAATAGCATGCACTGGATTATACGTCCTTCGACCCCTTTCACACTGAGGAGTTTTTCAGGCATTTTGTGCTAAAAATAGCGCCTAAATAACACCTGAAAATCTCCTGCCCTGCAGTCTCAATGTGAAAGCCAGAGGGCTTTCACACTGAGGCGATGCGCTGGCAAAAAAAAGTCCTGCTAGCCGCATCTTTGAGGCGGTGAAGGAGCGGTGTGTATACCGCTGCTGCCCGACGCACCTACCGCCCCAGTGTGAAAGGGGCCTTCCAGAAGTACTGCATTTATAACCACATTCATCTCTAAAGGGAACAAAAAGACAACTTGCATTACAGAAACAAGTTTCATTTATGTACATATTCTGACGTAATGAAAAAATCTTAAAGCACTCTGCTTTCCACCATGTAACCTGTCACTCAACATTGTCACATTGCAATTGCAGTGCTTTATGTAGAAGAGATTTGAAAAGAGTCTTCAGGCAGTTCTGCCCAGGCTCAAATATCCATATATTAAAACTAAGCGATGCTGCCTGAAGATTTTGCTGACTTTGGCACAGTGTACCATATCTGCAAACCATTTAAAATATGCCCAGGATTCTTTTATTTAAGACACTAGTAATACTCCTGGAAATGTGCCTTTTTTTTTTTTATTGTTAATGCTGAGTTGCATTTTGGGCTTCGTTCTTCTAGTTGAAGGTTGTAGATTCCGTTTGGTATACTGCAATGTATCAAAAATAATAAAATGACAGAAAAATCTACCTCTGCTCATTGATCTTCTTTACAGTCCTTATTCAGAAAGCTGTCTGATTATTATATGAACACCTTTAGAAGCTAAAACTCTGTGGGTGTGATTGCATGTACTATAAACAATCATTTTATTCTTTGTAGAATGAACGAATTGGGCATTTACCCTGAGGATAAAAAAGTATATTTTGGACAACTGCTCGGCATGTGCGACCAAATAAGTTTTCCTCTTGGTGAGTGTTAATTTACAGTTATTGATCAATGCATCAGATTTACTGCTCTGGGTTTAATATGACACATTACACTCTAATAATATAGAATTTGTGTTTTGCAATAGAACTGATTGCCATTATTTGACTAAATGTAAAGGGTTTTAGGTGAAATTTCAAGCTAATGGGCTTTTTTAAGCTGATATTTTAACCACTTCAGCCCCAGAAGGATTTATTCATTTTCTTACCAGGCAATTTGTGCAATATGGCACGGCTTTGCTTTAACTGACCATTGCGGCGCTGTACCCGAACAAAATAGACGTCCTTTTTTTCCCCACAAATAGAGGTTTCCTTTGGTGGTATTTGATCACCTCTGGGGTTTTTATTTTTTGCACTATAAACAAAAAAAAGTGACAATTTTGAAAAAAAAATATATATTTTTTACTTTCTGTTATAATACATATCCAGAAAAAAAAAATGTATTCGTCAGTGTAGGCCAATATGTATTTTTCTACATAGTTATGGTAAAAGAAAATCGCAATAGTCGTATATTGATTGGTTTGCACAAAAGTTATCGTGTCTACAACTACTGCAATTTTTTGCGGGACTGTAACATTGCGGCAGACAAATCTGACCCCAAATGACAATTTTAGAGGGCAAGTGACATTATTACATTGATCAGTGCTATAGAAATGCACTGATCAATGTATAAGTTACACTGGCAGGGAAGGGGTTAACACTAGGGGTGATCAAGGGGTTAACTCTGTTCCCTGGATGTGTACTAACTGTAAGGGGGGTGGGCTGCCAGGGACATGACAGAGTCTGCTGTCCCGCTCACTGGGAACAGCAGATCTCTGAGATGTCTCCTGTCAGAACGGGGATCGCCTTGTTTACAAAGGCAGATCCCCGTTCTGCCTCTGTGTACAATGATTGTGGGCAGCAGGCAGACATCAAGCCTGCAGGTGCGCTCCTGTGCCCGCAATATCGCATGCATGGACCGACGTACAGGTATGTCGGTTTGCACAGGAGAGCCGACCTGCCGCAGTTTGTGTGATGGCTGGTCGGCAAGCAGTTAAAATTGGGTATTTAATACATGACAAATTGTGTATTTATTACATTCCCAGAACACTATGTTTCTCCAAAGAAGGCACAGCTGTAGCCTTCTTTCAGGCATGCTGTCTCGCAGGAAAAAAAAAACTCACCACTACTTAACCCCAGGTCTCCTCAACTTCTGTGCAGGTGGGCCGTGCTCACAAATGGCTCCTGTATGCCATCCACATTCAGTAGGTATAATATGGTGGCACCCCTCCTCTGGCTAATAAAAGAAACTTAATTTGTCACATAGAAATCACATAAAAAGCTACAAGCTCAGTCCCATGCATATGCATTTTTGCCCAGTATGGGCCTATATCATAGAAAACTAGGACTTTCAGCCAAAGCACATTTAGAACCTCCACACCCACTAACAGAACTGACCATTCAGGTGCATACTAATTTAGCATACAAAATAATTCCATGCTGCCCTCTGGATAAGCTGCTAACACAACAAATCGACAAATAGTAAAAGGCGTGGAAACAAAAAGTGTAGCGCTAATCAAAAAATTAACAAGAATGCATGACGCGCTCAAATGAATATATAAAACAGTGCAATATAAAAAAGACACTCAAATCTTAAGTAAGAACAGTGAAAAGTCCTCATATATACAAAATGTCTATATGTGAAATACAAGTGAAAACTTGTGCAACTGAGTGTCCTAAAGTAATTCAAAAAATGGAGGCAATAGTGAAATTCAAAGGTGAGTGAAGACTTTGAAGGAAAAGTGTTGACGGTGAGAAGATGAAGAGAACCACCACCAATAGGTAAGGAGCTTACCAGATGGTTTGAACCCAGAAGAACATATGTTCAGTGGGTCAAACGGGCATAGTGTGATGGAACCTGGACAATCTGTATGCTGCAAATTGCTGTGCTGGAAATGGCCAAACATCAACAGAGAGAGAGAAACCGCAGAAGAAAGATGACTCCTTAGCAGATAACCTCATATGCAGTAGTGGTCCGGGAATATCCCAATCAATATGAGCAGGAAAGTATCATGTAATGGAGAAAAAAAACAGCCACATAGCGTAACTCTGTATGTAACTCAAAATGTAATGTAGTGGAAACACTTACAATTAAGTTGATATAAAAGCGCTTTGCAAAGAATGTGGCAACAATAGAGTCCATCCGACGTGTTTCGTCTCCTAGGACATCATCTGGGGTGTCCCTCCACTGTTGCCCCTCTTGTATGTATAGGAAAAGTGACCCCAATCAAGAGAGTTCATCCCCGGCTGCATTGTCAGTAGAAATGGCATTACTTCCTGGTTTTCCCAAGATGGCCGCCGGGCTTGTGTTCCAAGCCTCCATCTAGGTGCCTCGGAAAATTCCAAGCCTCGTTTTGGTCTCTGATATCACATGACTCCCTTATTGAATGCCAGGACGCTTCTCACTGTGTGGATGATGTATCCAAGCCTCGTCCTGGATACAGAGACATGTGACATGATAATGAGTTCCAAGCCTCGCTCCCGGAAAGCCTGATGCGTTCCAGAGCGTGGTTATTGGAGTTACAGCCCCTGATCAACATTCAGGGACGCATCCTTTGTATGGACTGCAGTATGTTAATCCAGAAGACAGAGAACTTAAAGGGAAAGTACCTTAATTGGGTCAAATATGACATATATATCACCACTCCTAAAATGGGCAACATAAATGTTAAAAAATTATGTAATATAGAAAAAACACCCCTATATAATAGGAAAAAGGTTATGTGAAAACATTAGCCAATCCTGCTATTCTGTAGTAATTAAAAACCGTATCTAAAATATATGCAAAAAAAAATGAATGACACTGTCAGCAAAATACTATAATCGCATCCATTGGTGAAAACCTCACGGTTGCTGATATAATCACATGAGAATACCCGTGAAATGAACTCTCCCCTGTGTGGGTCATAAACATTATGATAGACCTATCTGGCATAGCCAGTGAATCAATTATGAAGCATATTACATGTATAAAAATCTCTTATGCATAAAATGTATGATATAAAAAAGGGAATGAAGAATGAATAAAAAATTCGGAAAATGGGAAAAAGTTAGAGTACCAACATTTAACAATGCCCGATGTGCATTAAGATTTATTGATAAATGAATTGATATCCCACTCGACGTTTAGACCTGATGGTGTATGAGTCTGTAGTTCATATATCCAAAAAGTCTCTAATTGGGAGACCCCCCTAGTCATAGCTCCGCCCCTCCAGACTAAAACTAAATTGAAATTTGATGTCAAAATTAACACTGGTCTGTAGTACATGTAGGACATTTTAGTCGACTAAAATGTCCTGGAGATTTAGTTGACTAAATACGACTAAAACTAAAACAATTGCAAAAGACTAAAATGGGACTAAAACTAAAATGCAATTTTAGTCCTAAGACTAAGACTAAGACTAAAACTAAATCGAAATTTGCTGTCAAAATTAACACTGATGGGAGCTCCCCTAAAAATAACCTTAGCCCTATCAGGTATAACTGAATTCAAAACACAGTCGTTTTGAAGAATGCCCCAATGCTTGGCCATAATGGCTTTGATGTGTTTGTGTTGAGTAGAAAAGGACGCTACCATGACCCACTCGAAACTTTTCATCAGCCTCTCTTTTGGGCTTAACTTCTAGAAGAGATTCTCTCCTAATTTCCAAAGTATTGTGTAATTATTGGTCAATCTCAATGGGGTTATAACCCTTGTCTAGAAATCTTCGTTTCAAAACATTAGCCTGTGTTTTAAAGGTTTCAGTACTTGTACAATTTCTACGTAACCTCAAAAATTGTCTACGGGGGACCGACCCCAACCATGAACGGTGATGACAACTATCTATGGGGATGAACCCATTACGGTCGATAGGTTTAAAAAAAAGTTTGGAACTCAAACTGTCTGACAATTCTGATTTCTAAATCTAGAAAATAAATCTTCATGCCAGCCTCATAGGTTAATGAAATACCCCTATCGTTAGCATTGAGATGGTCAAAAAATGTCTCGAGACGACAAACTACCGTTCCATAGGAGGAGGATGTCGTCTATGTACCTGGCCCACAACACCAAGGAGGGGGTGTCTGTGGCATAGACGACATCCTCCTCCCACATGGCCATAAAAAGATTGGCGAGGCTAGGGGCGAATTTAGCGCCCATAGCCACGCCACATAGTTGTAGATAGTACCGCTGGTTGAACCAGAAATAACTTTGTTTGTAGCGAATTCCAAAAGCTCTATAATGAATTTGCATTGGAACAACGCAAGTGATGGTTCTTTGTCCAAAAAATATTTAACAGCTTCAATGCCCCTTTCTTGTGGTATACAAGTGTATAATGAGGCGACATCGGCTGTGACCAAAATGTAGTCGTCCCATATGTCAACATTTTCTAGCAACCTAATGGTGGCACCAGTGTCCCTAAGATAGGAAGGTGTCTGTCTGACCAGTGGCTGTAGAAAATGGTCTATATACTGACCTATGCGTGAGGTGGTGGAATCAATCCCACTCACGATAGGCCGGCCTGGTGGGTCCTTGTGGACCTTGGGCAAGTATTAAATGGTGGGTATTCTTGGTGCTTTAGGAATTAAAAATGCTTTCTCCTTCTGATTCAGAATGTTGAAATCAAAACCCTTTTGTATCAAACGCTAAAGCTCTTTTTTA
The DNA here is from genome assembly GCA_029206835.1 of Rana muscosa. Classification (NCBI taxonomy): domain Eukaryota; kingdom Metazoa; phylum Chordata; class Amphibia; order Anura; family Ranidae; genus Rana; species Rana muscosa. The sequence continues at coordinate 877,675,559 of CM055116.1, read as the reverse complement.
TAAGAGGAAGTAGGATTGTTAGGCAATTCCTTATACGTATTTGGTTCATTCAAAATTCTATAAATTTCTGTCTCATAATCCAGCTTGTCTAAAATTACAATGCCACCACCTTTATCCGCTGGTCGAATAACAAGGTCCTTTTGTTGGCACAGGGACTTTAGACCAATGCTAGTCACTGGTTGGTGGCATGTACGTTTCTCTGGCATATCCGCTAAGTCTTTAAGAACTAAGTCCCTAAAAATGGTGACAGCAGGTGCCGCTGGAACAGGGGGATTGCACAATAAGGGATTAGCCCATCCCGAATGTACCATTCCAGAAGTGGCCGCTGCGCCACCACCTCTATAAGGATTAGAAATCAAATAGCGTTGTATGTTCAATATTCAGATGTATTTATGGACATCAATAAAGGTACCAAATGTATCCAATCTCTTGGGGGGGTGTGGCGTACTTGAGGCCCTTATCCAAAACGGATTGTTCCTCATTCGTGAATGTCTTGGCACTTAAATTGAATACACCCTGTCCAGCTAGATGCGCCGCTTTTTTTCTCCTCTGTATTCTCCTCCCCCCTCTTGTCCCTCTCTTAGGTCTGGACCCCTTTTTCGTGATAGGGGTCTGCATGAAAATCCTGTTCTCTATGCGTATTAGGATTAGAATGATCATACCTATACGTTGTTCCTGTGTGTCTCTTGTATGGGCATAGTTGTTATGATTATGTGAATCCCTGAGAAGAGAACCTATTGTGAGTGGGTACGGGAGGTTGTTGGTAATAAGGAGAATGGTTGTAATATGATTCAGAGTGTTCTCCATATCGGGCTGGAGAAATATCATAAAAATGATGATCACTCTGATCATAATTAGGAGTATGAGAGTTGCGAGGATCGCCTCTTGATTGGCCCCTTCCTCCTCGCCTGCCTCTAGACTTACCCCGACCCCGTGGTTGATTACTTGGAGTATGGGGACTGTAATGGTGAACCCTAGGTGGTAAAGGGTAGGAATCACCATGGTGTTGGTCCCTTATGGGAACAGCCTTGGGTCTCCTGGGGGGTTGACTCCCCACGGCACCTGTTGCTGAAGGGACTGCAGAGGATGTAAGTGGTGGGGAAGATGTTAAATCCATATCTATGGCTGGAGCGGAAGCGAGAAGCTTCTGCCACCCAAAAACGGTACAGTTTTTTGTAATCGCCTACATCTCTAGAATATTTTTTGTGTTTTTTGAACTTCTGATCCTTATCCTCTTTTTCCAGATAATTCTGTAAATTAGAAGAGAGAGAATTGTACTCCAGAGTTTTTGTGTGAAGACAGTTTCTCTCTGAGTTCCTTGATCTCCCTATCCAAAAGGGAAAGTTTATTCCTTTTTTTAGAGATCAAAAAGCTCAGAAATTTGATACCGGCATCATTGAAGTAATTAGACCAGGAATCAATGTCAGGTTCCCCTTGTTGGGGGTGGACATCCCATCTGAGACTTCTTGGGACCATACGATCTGAGATGTATTGGTCTAAAAATGATCCCATTGTAAATGGAGTTCTGATGACATCACATTTTTTAGCCTCAGATATAGACCTCCTATCTCTGTGTCACTACCTGTAGCTATGAAGACACCCTCCGTGTTAACGGTACGGGAAGCTCTGTAGTCAAATACGTAGACCATAGATTGAAAGGGGCTGCAGCAGTATGTGGTCAAAAAAAACAAAAGTAGCATACAAAATAATTCCGCGCTGCCCTCTGGATAAGCTGCTAACACAACAAATAGACAAATATGTATATATGAGGACTTTACACTGTTCTTACTTAATATTTGTGTGTCTTTTTTATATTGCATTGTTTTATATATTCATTTGAGTGTGTCATGCATACTAAATTAATTGCATCTCAAAGAGATATCCATCAATTTAAATCCTAGAAAAGCTAAAGAAAATATATGGTAGTAGATCGTAAACAAAAGAGAGAGTAGGTGGATACAGGGACAGATAATCATTTAAGAAAGACATGTCCCTTCTTTAATTTAATTTAATATCCATGGCAGACAAGTGTCTAAGGCCGGCTATAGATGGAGCGGTTGCAGGAAAGAAAATCGCTCCATTCCCCATCAACAGTCATTGTTGATAGGGGAATCCCTCCCACAGAGCCATTGTGTTCTCCCGGCAGGGGAAGCCTCCCCCTTTGGGAGAACAGTGTTTATTGTTAGTGGCTTTAACCGCCTCTAGCAATAATTGCATGTAAAATCCGACAGGCTGGTCGTACCCAAGTTGATCGATTTTTGGCTGGTTCCTGCTGAACCCGGCTGAGATTCGAACCATCTAGAGCTGGCTTATGTTATGTATCCACCATGCCTTCCTTTTTTAACAGCCTTTTGTGGAGATCTCCCCCTCTTGTGGGTTTCTTAACCATCTCTTTGTCATAACATTGAAATCCTTTCAAGTTACCATTGTGAATATTTTTCTGCAGTGAGATGTTTAGCATTGCGGTTAGTACTTGCCATGAAACAAGTTGTGCAACCCACATATTGCAGGGAGTGCTCTGTGCAAAAGATTGTGTACACCACATATGTAGTACTACAATGTATAAAATCTTTTATGGGATGAACCTCACCAGTGTTAATGGTGTGTACTTCCCCTATTTTTAGCTGTAATTCAAAATATTCTTACCCAAACCCCAGGTAGTATTGGTGTCAATGTCCCCTTGAAGAGACCCTCCTCACTTCCTTCATCAGAAATATATCACCATTGCACTCCAGAAAAGAGAAACACAAAGTTCATAGAGGATTTATCTGGATGTTACAAAGATGGAATGTGAGAGGATCTACCCTGTGAGAACACGGACAGTAACAACTTGGAGTGTAATTCTTCCATATACTAGTTAAGAAAAAAGTTTTTAATGAAGTTTTACCTAAACAGGAATTTCACCCAGAATTTAAAAACTTAAAAGCCAACAGCTACAAATACTGTGGCTGGTGACTTAAAAATAAAAACAAATGCCATATTTATCTCCTTTAAAATCAGGGAAAAATCGTGGGTGCGTGTTATACGCTCATCCCCGCTTTCTGTGAGGGGAAGAGAGGAGCGAGCGTCGCCGATATACACATAGCCGAGTGTACTGTATACTCGGCTAAGCTCGGCTCCGCTCGCAGTCATGCCCAGTCCCGCCATTGGACCTGTGTTATGTCCATCATAGGAGCCTGGCCAAGGGGCGGGACTGCGAGAGGAGCCGAGTACACAGGACATCCGGCTCTGTATATCTTGGCGCCGCGGTGGTAAAATTTAAATGATCATGCTGCAAGGACACTGGGCAAGGCTGCAGAAGGACACTGGGGTGCGTGTTATACACCGATGAATACGGTACTTAGCCCATGGAGGCCAGTGCTGTGTTCCAGCAGCTGTCTCACTGCTGCTGGATCCTGGGCATCGCCATCTTGGATTTTTTGAGTGAAGTTCCCCTTTAACCTGATGTTTCTATTGTGTCCAAGCTCTACACAAATTAGGATTTGTTTGTGTTTAATATTCAAGAATGAAGGCCTTTATACTACTAGATTCTGGTAGTGTTCTGTAATTTTTGTACCCTCATATTTTTATGCCAGTTGATTACACTCACATAAGTATTTTGAACTCCTATATATTAGGAGAGAGTAGGGCTCATTATCTGTAGCAATAGCTCACATTGGACCCTGCAGCATTACACTATCTGCATTCATAATACAGCAATTTGTTTCTGAATTTAAGTACTTGAGTTATTTCTCCGTTGCCTCAAGTGGAATGGAGGGGAGTGAGTTGTTAAGACTTCTAGTGTTCAAATAAGTCAGGTTAAAAGCGGTGGTTCTGGTTAAAAGGGGTGACTTTTTAATACACATAAAGCTTAATATTCAAACACAAAAATAATATTCGAAAATCCATTTACCAGTGTGAACCAATATGTAACCAGCGACTTTCCCAATGAGTTCCCAATGAGTTCAGAAGTAAAGTAATTCAATGTAAGAGCAAATGGGCATTGTTGGGATGTCAGGTATCAAAATTTCAGACTGCAGGAGAACATGTAAAGCTGGTAATTGCTTTGAAGTCATATCCACAGCTTTATAATTTTAAACATCAAACATGTCTCAACCTCAAGCCAGTACTGGCATTTTTTTAATTAACACATAAGTCAGAAAAATCTGCCCATAATCGTTTATGCTACTTCTTGTAAAGCTTCTGTGAGTCTCTTTCAAAGAATATAATGTGTACTTTAGGAAAAAAAAGTAATCCCCGCACTCTACCTGCTTTCATATACATTGAGTTCTAGAATGTTCTTGAAACTTTCAAAATTATTAAACATCCACTGTTAAAGGAGTTGTAAAGTTAGAAGGTTTTTTTTTTTTATCCTAATGCATTAAGATAAAAAAAACCTTCTGTGTGTAGCAGTCACCCCAGCACCCCCTAATACTTGCCTGAGACCCCTCTCTGTCCAGCGATCTCCCTGAGTCCCTCAGCTGTCTGCGACTCTCCCTTCTCATTCGGTTGAGACACAGCAGGGTGCCATTGGCTCCTGCTGCTGTCGATCAAAGTCAGTTAGCCAATCAGGAGAGAAAGGGGGTGGGGCCCCAACAGCAGCTCTCTGTCTGAATGGACATACGGAGCTGCAGCTCGGCTCGAGTGCCCCCATAGCAATCTGCTTGCTGTGGGGGCACTCAACAGGAGGGAGGGGCCAGGAGCAGCGAAGAGGGACCTGAGAAGAGGAGGATCTGGGCTGCTCTGTGCAAAACCACTGCACAGAGCGGGTAAGTATGACATGTTTGTTAATTTAAAAAAAAACAAGATTTTACAATAACTTTAAGAGCTATTTTTATGTAAACCCATTTCTAACTTATTTTTAGTGCTATGTAGGTCACACCTAGTCAGAACCAGCATTAGTAGTGTTTAGTACTTCTTGGCATTCAACAAGTATTTATTGCCGTTGTCCATTTTTATACAAAGGTAAATCTAAATCTTTTTTTTTTTTTTCTTCTTCTTCTTTTTTGTCACATTGACAGGCCAAGCAGGCTACCCTGTTTATAAATATGTTCCCTATGGACCTATCAATGAAGTTCTGCCATACCTATCCAGGAGAGCCCAGGAAAACCGTGGCTTCATGAAAGGAGCATTGAGAGAGCGTGAGCTCCTGTGGATGGAGTTCAAAAGACGTCTGCTTACAGGCAACCTACTTTACACTCCCAGATTCTAGAGAGAGAGATGGCAGTGTGGAGCTCAGCGGTGAAAACTGACAAGAATGACAGCCATACACATAATATTTAAACTTGTTTTCCTTTTAAAGAATATTTATAGGAAATATTTTATATTTTTTAAATGAAACCAAAACCCAATCGAATGCAGCTGTGTTTTTAAACCAAATCCATGTTGTTCATGCTTTAAGGAAATTGCCCTTTCAGCAATAGATTCCAAAAAAGAAAAAACAAGTCTATATTTAAAAAGAGAAACGTTATTACAGATTGCTTTCCAGGCAGATTAGAATGTATCGTAATTTAAATTATTTATTTTCCTCAACAATTGTGTGTGTTAAATTGCTGTAGACAAAGCTTGATAAAGCTGAACAAGTATAGGGAGATATTTGTAAGGGTTTGTGAAAGTCTTGCAGCCATTCCCAATGCACCAAGATACATTAATTCTGAAAACAAAGTCATGGACTTGATGAAACAAATCTGACACTTGTTAAATATTAGGAGTCAACATGACTAGTCGCTTAGCTGTAATGCCAGGTACACAGAGTTTTTTTTTTTGTTTAAAGCGGAGTTCCACCCAAAATAACATCCATATATGACCACACTCCTTACACTACAAAGATGTACAGTAGACACTTTTTTTTTTTTTCTGTACATACCGTACTATTGTCATTTCAATTCCGGCTTCCGGGTACTCACTCCCACGGGAGTAGGCGTTTCTATTCTCCCGCAATGTAATCTGGGAGTTCGCCCAGATGTGACATGTCCTGCAGAAAAAGTTCCCCGGCGGATAAGGTTCCCCCCCCTGTACTGCGCATGCGCGGCACGAACCTCAATGGAGTTTCCGAAAGTAGCCGAACATGTAGAGCTGCGAGTCGGCTCTACACGGCGCCTGCGCAGTCAGCTCTACATGGCTCCTAGTCATTGCGCAGGCGCCGTGTAGAGCTAACTCGCAGCTCTACATGTTCGGCTACTTTCGGAAACTCCGTTGAGGTTCGTGCCGTGCATGCGCAGTACAGGGGGGGGGAACCTTATCCGCCAGGGAACTTTTTCTGCAGAACACCGTCCACCGCTACCAGGAAGTCAGTGCTTGTGGGCTTCACAATGCCCACAAGCAAAATGGAAAATTCTGACGGCTGATTTTAAAAGTGCATCTTTTGCCAGAAAAAAGACAGGGGAGGTTAAAAATCACCAAACGCGTGAGTACTAATTGGTGATCTACAAATACTTTGCATGCAAGCTAAAAAAAAAAAAAGATTTGCCGCGGAACCTCCGCTTTAACTCAGCGGGATGAATGGAAAAAGTTGACACTGCTGTACTAACCCAAGTGATGTTAGTACAGCGATCTCCCCCTGCTGAGCTATTGTGTACTGACAGGGGACTGCCCCCCCCCCACCAGAACACAGTGATCAGCTCTTGCTCTGATCAGATGCTGGTTTTCCAGCATGCCGTTTGATAAAAGCCTGTAGTTAGACCAGCTTCTTTCGGACAGGTTGTTGTACTCATGGGCCGAATGTCAGCCGGCTTCTGTTGAACTGACCGATATTCAGACTGGGTGTACTAGCCTTTAGTGTATTCTTCCCAGCAGAAAGTGAATATATCTTTAAACCAAGTTATCTCTTGAAGCAAACAGTTCTTCCTTTAACAGGTCTTTGCAGTTCATCTGCCAGAACAGTTTTTCCTGGATTTGTGATTGTCTCTATTGATTGGCAGCTGAGCAGACAAGAAGGATTGAACGCTTTAATAATGATTTGGAAAGCATTATGTCAAGTGCTCTTTTATTTATGCAGGTTTTTAGTGTTCACCTAGGAGTTGCTGATTAGCGATTCATTAGTATAGTTCTCTTTAGTTTTTCCTTGCGTTGTATGGAGTTCCTCCATATAACCTGCATATTTGTTGCAAAGTGTAGTGTAATGACTTGGATTGCAGTACTTTTTCGTTTCAATCTTTTGTGCTTGTATAATACAAATTATGTTGCATGCATACATTTTACATTCCATGGCAATGCTTTAGATTTTTAAACCTCCCTCTTTTATAGTCGAGTAAATGCCTATACTGTTACTGTAGATTACATTGTACGTATTTATTTCCTAAAATCTGTTTCTTTTAATAGCTTGCTACTTGTTGAACATCTTTAACAGTTTTTGTTATTCTCTGCACAGCTATTATATGTAATGTTAACATCTTGTTGGGCAGTATTGTGAACATATGCTGTTCCTAATTAGAATCTGCATAGCCAATAGCATCTGTTGATGTAAAATGCGAAGTTCTGAGATGGCAGTATATAGCTCTAAATTCCTCCAGTCTTTTGTCCCAGTGACCTTCATTAATCAAGACGTGTGTCCATTTAATTAAATTGCATGCCAGTAGTATACTGTAGTTCAAAGAGCTTTTCTATGCAGTGATTTTTGACACACTGATATCAGCTGCCTGCCTGAAGTGTTCTTTGAAAAAGATTTTAACAAGCTTTCGACACTGAGTGGAGAGGAGAAAATGATGTTACTTGATAATCAAGGTAATAGGATAATCTAATAATTTAACACCACACCTTGATTATATTGGTTAAAAATGCTGTACAAGTCCAGATTATAAAAAAAAAAAACGAATTATAGCTTTGAAAGCATTTGTTTTGCTTATAAAGGTTTCTTTATGATCGTGTTGCATGCAATCTGAGCAGGATTAAAACTAGACTGTGATATCTAATGATTTGTGTTGAATCAAACCGGTGTTAAGAAGTTAACTGGTTTGTGACAGTGAAGAAAGCATGGGTAGATAAGGATTTAAAAAAAGGGGCATCTGTTTCTTTTAAAGAGGAAGTAAACTCCAGTTGTTTTTTTTCCCCTGCAAAGTAAAGGCATAATGTACTAGTATGCATTGTATGCTAGCACAATATGTGACGCTTGCACACGGAGCCCATGTCGTCCCTGCTGCAGGCCGCATCCATCTTCGCCCGTCTTCCTTTCGGGGCCATGGACTCTGGCTGTGTGACTGGCTGGAGCCACGTAATGTCACTCCCATGCATGCACGAGGGAGCCGCCGATCACGACACTGACTTCTGAAGAAACAGCACGAATGGCCGTTCCTTTAGAACGCATGCGCCGATGACATCATCGGTACAGTATACAGTAAATATCTCCTAAACGACCTTTACAGTACCTATAGGTGAGCCTTATTATAGGCTTACCTATAGGTACAAATAATACAGGAACGTTTACAACCTCTTTAAGTGTCAACTGGCTAATGCACCTTTTTATTTATTTAGGATTATATTTACAAAGAGCAGTTATGTGCAGTGTCCTATGGTAGCCAGTCTGATTTGGCTTTCAGCAGTCTAGTGTAATCCACTGATTGGTTGCTCTTGGTTGCTGCTGCCTGAGCACAGCATTCGCCTTATTAAAGCAGAAGTAAACTTCATTGGTGGGGTGAGCTTTTGTCATAATCTGCAAATGTGCATTGCATACGTAGGTTATGGAACACACCTAACTCCTTCTGTGCTGTCCTCCAGCATTGATAGTTTCAGGATTTTGTCAATGCTGCGTTACCTGCTGCCACTGATTCTTTTGGATTCCTCAATGTTCCTCTTCAACCCTTGGCAATGCGTGCAGGAGTTACGTTGTCTACAAGCATAGACCTAGGCTGTACACTCCTTTTTTTGGGCAAAGGACTTTGCATGTCTCTTCTGCCGAAAAACACCTGCTGGTGATTTTTGTTTTGTGACTTTGGCTCCACTTTAAGAGCCGGTTCACACAGGGGCGACTTGGGATCCGACTTGAAGTCGCCCCAAGTCGCGCGGTTGAGAAAGTCAATGTAAGTGAATAGAGCCATCTTAATGTACACTACTGAAGTCGCTCCGGCTTCAGAAAAGGTTCCTGTATGACTTCAATCCGACTTCTAGGCGACTTGTACCCATTGATTTCAATGGAAGTCGCCTCCAAGTCCGATCCCCTGTCTTAACTGAAGCAACAATACAGGAAGAGAAAATTGTTTTCCAGGCAAACCCCTCCCTCCCCCACAGAGCTGATTGTTGTTTGGTTGGCCACTGAAAAGCCTCCTGTCCTGGAGGCAACTTGAAGTCGCCTTGTAAGTTGCCCCAAGTCGCGCTGTGGTGCGCGCTCAGGTCGTGTTCAGGTCGCCTCGGCCACAGTCGTGTCGCCCCTGTGTGAACCGGCTCTTAAGGTTATACTATAAAACAAAACCTCTCCTTTAGGTGAAATACAGATTTGAGTTTATGAAAACAAAAACTGCCATGGATCTTCTATGGAAGGACCTCACTAAATGCATTAAAATACTGCACCCACCCACTCCTAAACATACCTGCTTCCATTACGCAATAGAATTTTGTGAAAGTTTGCTAAATATTCATAAAATAGAAAGCGCATGCAAAAAGGAGTGTGTTACTACTGATTACTTACAGTATATTGGACTGTTACAAATAAGTAATGGTGTATTGATATTAAGGCTGCTTGTGTCTTTTATTGTATATATTTAATAGTGTATGCAACCAGTGTTACCTCTGTCAAAATGTAAAACTTGCTGGTTTGGGAACAGAGCAATCAAATGTCATTGTTCAGTCTCTAACTGTGTATATTGCACTTGCTAAGTGTTACAATATGTAGATGTATTTTGTTGGTCTAGTCAGGGATATAGTGGGCAGCAAGTATGCCCCAACTCTAGTCCGCCCATTTGCAACGCTGGCAGTGTTGAAAATAAAGTATGCCTTCTCCAGTTTGGAGCACAAAATGTAGGCAATAGGCAAACTGATTATGTACTATTACAACTTAAACAATATGACTATTCTGTAACTACCAATGCTGGGTATTTCCTTTTCAGACCACAGGTCGAGGGCTGGAGTAGGTCTCCCTAGAGATAGTTATTAAACCTCTTCACCTAGAGGTTTAGCAGTTACAAATACTAGAGAATGATGGACAACTGTGTTCAGTAGTGCAATATTGCAACTTTTAGTCGCAAATAAGTTTCAGGTATTTAATCATATATAAAAAAAAATCTGTCATGAGAGAAACATAGGGCGGTTATTGCTACCTTTTAAAATGCTGGTTCCCTGGCTTTAATACTGGCTATTTGGCATCCGTACTTTGAGCCATTATCCTTGATTAAGCATAAAAAGGAGTTCTGACTTTACTCTGACTTTGCTAATTGGCGTTCTGATTTCTAGTTTAGTGAGTCAAAGTATTAAAGCCTATGGGCCAGCATAACATCCAGCCAGTTCTTTTTAAAAGGAGGCCAGCAATGTCATGTCCGTCATGGCACATTTTCTTTAATAATAGAAAAAAATAGTTTTCCCTATAGCTACTGACATTTTGCATATTATGCCAAGTTTTAACAAATAAATAAGTCTGCCTTCCCCTAAGTGATTGCTCATCATCTGTACATTTATAGCATCTGTGTGTGGGCAGTCTGTTTCTCCATGGATATCAGTAGTCCCTTTGTAGACCTTGATCTATTGAAAACACGAAAAGTAAAAAAAATGCTTTGGTCGTGTTGTCACATGCCATTTGTTGTGCTTTAGTTGTGGGAATACACTGTTTCACGTACAGAATCTAAATAAACTAGCAATGGGTTTTCTATTGCTCAGTCTTTTTTCTAGATGACTGTCAAACATATACTATGAATTTTACATTTTAACTACTGAAATGGGAACAATGAAATTGGTTGCTCTGAGACATTGCTTTAATGATTTATAATGAAATGGGATTCTATGGTAAAGAGTTTATTTTGTATAAAATGTATTGCTTTATCTTTAATAAATAAAATATTAAACCTGTAATTTGAAGTTTATATTACTTTTTTTATCTTTAAAGGCATCATTATATTACGTTTTATATTAAACTAAATCTTCATTAAGAGAAGATACAAAGGTGGATTATGTTGGATCTGGTAGTTGTAATTTGTTGGTTTTATAGTTAATATAGCTGACATATGAAGACTTGGAGGGGGGGGAGACTAATTGTCTTAGACACTTTTTCTTTAGGTGATTTTCCTCCTTCTGTTCTTCACTACTTCACTATTCTACTTCAGCTGTTCTAATAGGGGTTACACGGCTGCTACACACAATACACACAAGAGACTGCATTCAATAAAAGAGCAACAGTCCATTATTAATTGTTAACTGCCACTCATATAAAAGACGATCATACTAGCATAGTGGGAATAGATTTGTAAAACTCATTAGGGGAAGAGTTTTGTAAGAAAGATCGATCACACATTTCCGATAATGTAGGCTTTTCATTGCATTTTTTGTGGGTTTTTTGTACAAGATCTTTGAATAGGGAATGCATACGTAGTGATTGTGAACCCTCACCTTGTAAAACAGCCCATTCATTTTAAAATATAAATGAAAGGCAAAACATTTGTGTATAGATATAATAAAAATAAAAAAATGATAAATACTTTTCTTTCCATTTTTTATAAGTGATCACATTCCCTCTGTTCTCAGCTGCATAAGAGCTGGGGGAGGAGAAGAAACGCTACACTGAGCTTCTGAGTGGAAGGCTGTGCAGAGGGGATGTGTCAGGACTAGTGTTGGGCGAACAGCTTGGACCGAGCAAAAGTTTAGCCCGAACATTGCCTGTTTGCCCGTTCAGCTAACCCCCCAATTTGTGGGACGCTCGGTGAGATGTTCGCCTGCCAAGCTCCCCACAATTAACCGCCCGCTGCACAGTGCATTCTATGCATTAAGTTAAAAAGCCTTCTGTGTGTAGCAGCCCCCCCCCCCATACGGAGCCTCTCCCTCTTGATTGGCTCCCACTGCTGTCAGTCAGCCAATCAGGAGAGAGTGGGGGCGGGAGCTGTGACTTGACTCGGGTGCCCCATGGCAAGCTGCTTGCTGTCGGGCATGGGTGTCAAACAGGCGGCCCTCCAGCTGTTGCGGAACTACAAGTCCCATCACGCTTTTGCCTGTGGGAGTCATGCTTCTAACTGTCAGCCTTGCAATGCCTCATGGGACTTGTAGTTTCGCAACAGCTGGGGGGCACTCGACAATAGGGAGGGGCCAGGAGCACAGAAGTGGAACCCAAGAAGAGGATCTGGGCTGTTCTGTGCAAATCCACTGTTTATTATTTTTATAGAAAACAAAAAACAAGACTTTACAATCACTTTAGTGCTTAATATATATATTTTTTAATTACATTTTCCAGGGCTGTCATCTGTATTCTTGCTTATAGTGACCCTTGCTATTCCTCTTGCTATCCCATCCAACACTACCTGTGCATAAAAGTAAGCTCTGGAGTCGGTGCTTAAACAATCCATAGATCAGGGGTGCTCAGCCCATGGTCCGCAACCTCAAACCCGAGAAGTGCATGCCCATCCTCTGGGATGGTGGGTCGGCAAGCCCAGATCACAATCAATGGGTTGCCAACCCACCATCCCAGAGCATCGGAGTGCATGGAGCTGGCAGGGCAGGAAGCGGGTGGCTGCAAAGAGCAGGAGCCTCATAAGCCGATGCTTCCTCTATAGCTCGGCAGTGCAGCCTCTCAAATCGCAGCGCTAAAACAATCTATAGATCAGGGGTATTCAATGGTGGCCACACCTTTTATATATGCAAGCTTCCCTCACTCCTGTATATATGTCAGCCCCCCACATATACACATCTGTAAACACACAAAGCTCTGGCCCTTCCCTGTACACAAACAGCCCCCTCCCATTCCTTCACAGCCCCTACTTGTAAAGGAGGTATTCCTACCTAGTTCCAGCTCTTGTTTCCACAAAGCTGACATGTTGCTGACACACAGAAGAACTGCAGACGATCACAGTACAGGCAGCTCACACGAGGGGTGCACATGCACATAGTAGCCAGAGGTGGCAGTAAAGAGCTTGGTGTCTGAGCTCAATGACACAGAGCAGCAGAAGCTGCAGAGATCATTTCTATATTTCACAACACGGCTCCCCTTCACCCACTCATACCTTCTCCAGGCCATGCCGGATCCCTCCAAACACTCGGGCCCCTTACAGTTGCATCAGCTATCCCCCCTCCCCAATTGTAATAAAACAAGTGTTCGAGCAAAAAGTGGGTGTGGCAAAGTTGAGCTGATCCCCCCCCCCGAGCATTATAATTAGTAGTTATACATTACCCCCCTAATTATTGGTGGTCAGTAGCCCCTGCCCCTTTGAATAAATGCGTCTACTGTTTAAATGATCTTCTGCTGCCTTCTTCTATGTGCTACCTTTATGTTTACATACATTTGCACTGTAAGCTGCAATTCTTCCTTCCTTTGCTGTTGAGAGAAGAGGAGGAGGGTTGGTGGTGTTTAAACCCACCCAGCCTTTACACTTATGATCGCCGTAATGACTATATGAATCTACCGTGACTGCATACTATATAACCCTATCACAATTCCTAATAAACTACCACCCTTTTTTTGTCCAACAGCCTTTTCTTAAACATATGTCTTCCTATTTAAAAATGAACATTTTGTAGGTGCGCTAACTTTCTTTACGAACACATACCCTCATTTTATTTTATTTTTTTCATTTTAATTTTACTGTAAAATATATTTACAATACAGTAGATAAAGACACGGCAAGAAGGGAGTCTGGTTCTACACAACCTGCAAAAGTTAAGGAAACTATTGTAGTGAAGTGCTTTATGTGGCCGGGCGGTTGCTGATTAAAAATAATGGTCAAGTCTGTAAACACAACAACATTAAAAACAAATGCTGTCCTGACGGTGTAATATGAAGGTAAAGGTGAAATCCAAATAGATTTCCTTCTCTTGTAAACAGATATTAAACCTTTAACAGTAAAAAGCAATTCTCTTTTATCTTCAATAAGATTCAGTTTTCATTGCCTTAACAGTTCACAAGCTCAAAATTACTTTTAGCGCAGGTTGGGAAAGCTTTAACTGCAGACTATATTTCACTAAGGTCATGCTTCCAGTTCCCTTTATAGAAACCTATTTATTATAGGATATGAAGTAGAAATGTTTCGTAGCCCCAAAGCCCAACATATTGTACGATAGTATGAGTGTACAGAAAGATTGATATCTAATATCTGTGTATCGAGCCAGCCCATTCTCAATAAAACAAATCTCATATAGAGTGTGTGTTTTTAATTAGCACAACGATAACAATAATAAAAACCCATAAAACCTACTCCTAATTCTAGAATTCCTTTTAGCTAGCATCTGCATATGCCAAATACTATATCATAATTAGTATTACAGAATGGAAAATAATTCTGGATGAAGAAAATCATAAAACATAGTTTGTACTTGGGTCCAAACATATATGCTTTTCAGTTTTTGTTGTTTAAATTATTTTTCACATAAAAACTTTTACAAACTTTGCAAAATCGTCTGCAATTCACATCTCAAGAAATACAAAATATTCTCAGATACACATAAATACATTCACAAACACATACAATAATACATGTATAGATACATAAAATAATCCAACCTCTAAACATGCGCCTAAAAATAGACCTGCTTTTCAGTTTTTAAAGTAGAGTTGTCATGATCACTTAAATGCTCCTGCTCCCTATTCCAGCAGCCGGGTGTTGGCTGTTGCATCCTCCCTGTCTGTGTTCACCACCTGTTAGGTGATTGATCTGCTCACTCACCTGATATAAGCAAACTGAACACACTATCCCTTGCTTGTGATAGAGACAGCTCTACCTGTATTGTTCTAGACCAAGCCCCTGTTAGTTTGCCTGGTTTATTGTTGATCCCCTGTGTTTGACCCGGATTGGACTGGATTATCCCCTGAACGCAGCCTGCCCTTCTACCTGGAATGGATACTGGATTATCATCTGAACTCAGCCTGTCTCTACCTGGACTGTCTTTTAACCACGCTGTCTGCTAACTGCAAGTAACATGTTGTTTGCTCTGTTCCCGTCTGCCTGGCTGGGCTGACCAGACACTATAGCATTGTGTTTAAGTCCTGGGGGTAACCAAGTACCAGTAAGCCTGCTTGCCTTAAGGGAAAGGGGGCTGCTATAGGTGAAGTGCACAGTAGCCAACTATAGTGTCTGACCACCTATGTCAGGGTAGATGTGACATTTGTGACAAGAGGGAAGAGTTAAAACCCACAAGTTCATTTTCTTTATCATCTAGTAAGGGACACAGGAATTCTAATTATACTGCCACCCACAAGAGGTTTGAATGTTGGCTGTTAGGATACCGAATGCAGGTATCCGCAACAGTAGGGATAACTGTGTGCTGCACTTAAGGGACCAAACGAAGTATGCTAAAAGTGGGATTTATAAATAACGAAAATACCCATCCAACGCCAGCAAACCGTATACAAGGCAAAAGTGAAAATATATGTGAACCAAGTGACAAAATACCTACAATCTAACTATAATTCAATATATTCCAATGGAGGGGGAGCAAATACATAAGGTAAGACAAGAGATGTAAGGAAAAAAACTGCGAGACAGATCAGCAAGGGGACCAGAATTGGGGTCAGAAATAAGGGGAGCAGAATGGAAGCAGCAGAGCACATTATGCAGGTACAGGAACAGCAGCATGGTTGGAATTGGGGTAAAAGTCAAGAGCAGGATCAGGAACAGAGGATAAATCAACTACCGTATATACTCGAGTATAAGCCGAGTTTTTCAGCCCTTTTTTTTGGGCTGAAAGTCCCCCCCCCCCTCGGCTTATACTCGAGTCATGTTGCTAGTCAGGTTACTTACTTGAGTCCAGCAGTCATCTATGTGTGTGGGGTCTCCGTATCCCGGCCCGCAGCTAGCACCCGCTCGCCCGTGCATTCTTCCCGCTCCTGTCCTGGTTTGAATGCATAGCAGAGACGCTGCTGTTACTCCCGCCCATGACGCTGACGCCATGCGCTACGATTGGCTGCTGGGACTGCCATGTCCTAGCAGCCAGTGACATAATTGGTGCTGCACCTCCAGGTGTCCTGCCGATTAATGTCCCCCCCTCAACAAAGCTATGAGTTACTGGTTCCCGCCCGCTGTGTGTGTATTAAAAATCCTTCTGCAGTGGGCGGGAGCCAGAAGATGAAAGAGAGCGGAAGTCCAAGGCAAGCAATAGAGTCATACATAAATGATGTTTGCACACTGATGGGGACACTCTGATTTTTCAGTAATGGGGACACTCCCCATTAGTGAAAAATCAGCGTGTCCCCATTAGTGAAAAATCAGCGTGTCCCCATTAGTGAAAAATTAGCGTGTCCCCATTAGTGAAAAATTAGCGTGTCCCCATCAGTGAAAAATCAGCGTGTCCCCATCAGTGAAAAATCAGATTTTACACTGATGGGGACACTGATAAAACACTGATGGGGACACTCTGATAAAACACTGATGGGGACACTCTGATAAAACACTGATGGGGACACTCTGATAAAACACTGATGGGGACACTCTGATAAAACACTGATGGGGACACTCTGATAAAACACTGATGGGGACACTCTGATAAAACACTGATGGGGACACTCTGATAAAACACTGATGGGGACACTCTGATAAAACACTGATGGGGACACTCTGATAAAACACTGATGGGGACACTCTGATAAAACACTGATGGGGACACGCTGATAAGACACTGATGGGGACACGGCTGATGGGGAGATTGTGGGAGAGGTGTGCAAAGGCTCTGATGGGGACAAATACTTTTTTTTTATCCTGTTAGAAATGGATTCCAATGTCGGTACTTCTAGTCCTGGACCAAAACAAAAACGGAGGTCATATGAAGCTGGTTTCAAACTTAAGGTTGTGTCCAGAGCAGAAGAAAGCAATAACAGTATTGCAAGTAGGGAATTTTGTGTTGACGAAAAACAAGTGAGGGAGTGGCGGAAAATGAAAGCTGACTTGGAAAAGATTCCAAAGGCAAAAAAAGCTCGACGTGGTTTGACGACTTCATATGAAGCTCTAGAGACTAAATTGCATGAATGGGTTATGGAGTGTCGTCAAAATGGTTACTGCGTAACACGCATAGGTATTCGCTTACGTGCCCTTCAAATGGCTAAAGATGACAAATTCAAAGCACCAGGCATTGAAAATGTTGTTCCGTCAGCAGGATGGTGTACCCGCTTTATGAATAGGTTTGCCTTATGTTTGCGGCAAAGAACAAAGATTTCGCAGAAGTTGCCAAAAGACCTTGATGAAAAAGTGATGTCATTCCATTCATTCATCATAAAACAAAGAAGGATCCATAACTATGACCTGGGAGATATTGGGAATATGGATGAAACACCTATGACCTTTGATCTTCCAAGCAACAGAACCGTGGCAAGTTTGGGAGAAAACTATTTTTCTCAGAACCACAGGAAATGAAAAAAAACATTTCACAGTCGTTCTGTCATGTTTGGCTAATGGAACTAAGCTGCGGCCTGTCATTATTTTTAAAAGAAAGACCTTGCCTAAAAAGGTCAAATTCCCACCACGAATTACAGTGTGCGCACATATTAAAGGCTGGATGGATGAAGACGGAACAAAAAAATGGCTGGAAGAAATTTGGAACGGACGACCAGGAACAGCCTTAAAGAAAAAAAACATCATTGCTAGTTTGGGATATGTTCAGAGCCCACACATCTGATGCCATAAAAACATTGGCAAAGTCTTCTCAAGTTACTTTGGCCGTTATTCCAGGTGGGCTTACATCTGTATTGCAGCCCCTAGATGTGTGTTTTAAATAAACCTTTCAAAGACCGTGTGCGAAAGATGTGGCATGAATGGATGTCATCTGGTCAAGCCCGACTGACAAAAGTTGGAAATCTGGTGAAGCCCGACATAGAATTGATAGCGAAGTGGGTTCGTGATGCATGGGAAGAGATTCCAGAGAACATGGTGCAACGCGCCTTCAAGAAATGTGCCATTAGTAATGCTATGGATGGCAGTGAAGACAGCGTTTTGTATGAGAATGACAGCAGTGATGGTGATGACTGCGAACTCAGTGATGATGACAATGTCTACGCTGATAACCTCACACGAGCTAACGCTGAAGCTCTCTTTGGACATACAGATGATGAGGAGGAATCCAGTTTTGAAGGATTTTAACTTGTGTTTTAGCTTTTAGCTTGGTTGCTGATTGAGCTACCATATTGTTTTTTGTTGACCCTCTTTTGCACTTACAGAGCTAGTTTACTGTTTGTCTTTGAAATAAATATTTCAACAAAATTTAATCTCTTGATGCCTCAATTAATGTAATTTTATTGGTAACTATTTTTAGTTTTGAAATTTACCGTACCAGTAGCTGCTGCATTTCCCCCCCCCCCCCCCAGGCTTATACTCGAGTCAATAAGTTTTCCCAGTTTTTTGTAGTAACATTAGGTACCTCGGCTTATACTCGGGTCGGCTTATACTCGAGTATATACGGTATATGGCACACAGGCAAAACACAGAGGGAAGCTAAGGGAGGGCTTATATACCCTCCTAGCAGGCAGCATCAAGGTGATTACTGAGAAACACCCACTTGTGGACACTGGAACTACAACCTTTATCTCTGGGTACTACAGTGCCATCAGTGGGTGATCCAGGTCCTGACACTGGCAAATAGAAACATATGTAAGCCAACCCCTGTATAACCTCTTCTCCTAAGAGGTTTGGTGCCTCCTCCTCAGCTCTGCTAAGAAAGGTCTATTTTTTTACCTTGCTAGCTTTTTTTTTTTTTTTTCTTCAGTGACTTCTCAAACACCACTGCTTGAATTGTGCCTCTATATAGCCATTTTTCAGATCAGAGTTTACTAAGCCCTAATCCGGTCACTGCTGGACTGGACACATGGGGCTGTACTGGAAAGTGACCTGAGATCCCTTTTCCATGTCCAAATGGAGACTATTTTGTTTATGTTCCTTATACAGATTCTCTGCCTTGGTTTTCGGCTAAACCCCTTGTGGTAAGGGTTACCCCTCAGCATCATTTTTATCCACAAATAGTTCCTGACCTTCAAGGTGTAGCAGGACCAGTTCTGGCTGTCCATTACTGAAACAAGAATCTGGACTATCCGCATCTTTGGCAAGCAACTGCTACCTCTCAGAGCATAGGTCTACTTCCTATTAGTCCACCCCTTTCCTTCAGTCTGGGGTGTGTCATTGGAGAAATCCCTTTTCAGGATAGTCATCCCTGCTTATGTTGGTTCTTAGTCCCTCTCAGCCCTTCTTTTTTGTTATGCATTTGGGCTCTGAGCGAGACATTCACATTGTTTCTATAGACCAGGTAGTCCCTTGTGTAATTCATCAGGATCTTCAGGTGGGCAGTGTGGTTTATTCCCCAGTGGAGCCCATGTATTAATTCTCAGGGCTCCAGTATGGTTCTCTTCTTTATCTGGAGATCCTCTTTTGAGTGAGTTCCGTGCATTGCATTCTGTTGGACTTTACTTATATATTGCAGTGCCTTCACCTCCTGCATTAAGTGTAAGTCCCCTGTAACTTGGTCTGTACGCTGAATGAAGCTAAGATCACTTCTCTCAATCACACTGTTTCCCCTAATCACAATGAATTGGAATCTGGTTTCCTCAGGCAGTAGTATCAGCACCAAAGAGAGGTTTGCACATCTAGGTACTCCTCATCTACTGCTTGGCGGGCAGAAATCTATAGGAAGGGCTCTCTGCCTCCCTGGGCTGTCACCTGGTAGAATACATTGCATTCCTGCTGCAGATACCCCCTGTTGGGGATAGGATACATCTGGAGGACCTCATGGGACTGGGACCTTATGGTTTAAGCATAGGACCTGCTTCTGTAGCTGTTCTGTAGAGAGACTCCTTGGGTACCTTCCTTCTGCCCTTAATCAGGGGACTAGCAATATGTCTGTTTCTTATTCCTCAATCCATGGATAGCTAGGCTACACTGGACCAGAGCAAGTTAGAAAGAGGATTCTTAGAATCTTGTTTTGTGCCAAGGTTAGGCAGGTCTCCTGTAGAATTCTTCTGTCACCTCCCAGAAATAGCCTTGGGTGTTCAAGAGGATTTTCTTTTTCATCCTTGTTTTCTTCTGGCGCTTTTTTTCACCAGTTTGGAGTTGACGTGTGACCCATATTCCTACCTACCCTTGTGGGGTGCCCTTTGTGCACCCAAACTTTTTCAGTTAGGCTGACTTTGAAAATTTCACTCTTGAGTTGCCTACCTATCTCAGGGGTATTTTTGTAACCCTTATGGGTGTAAGGGTTAACATATTTTTGAATTTTTCATTTAGCAAGATTAGTTGCCTGGCTGGGCAACTTTGTTCTTGTTATAGAGTTATTTTCCTCCCTTAATTCTAAGGATTAGGTGGGTAAGACTTTGGCCTTCCTGTGTTGACCAGCTGGTCTTTTCTTGTGAATCTTGTTTTGTTAGAGACCCTCTCACGGGGGCTTGCCCCCAGTGTTCTCTGTTGTGGGTCTTTCTTCAAGTAGTTATGTAGTTGCTAGTTTTGGCTCAGTGTTCCTTCAGGTAGAGTAATTTCCCTCTAGTGGTGATCTCTATGTCCTGGTCTTGAGCATCATGTTGATCCTCAGTGGCCTTCCCTCAGTCATTGGCATCTTCACCAATCTTGCAATTGGCTTTATCCCACCTGATTGTCAGGATTTTTAATTTTTATTGAAGATTTTGTACATACAAGCAGGGGAAAATGCGTAATTGTAATACAAGTGCAGCTTGTCAAACAATACAGACCAGACAAAATAGTCTCTGCGGAACAGAGCAGAGAATACATCTGGAATATCGAAACAGTAGTCTAACAATACATGTTATACAGTCTGGTAATAACCATAGCAAGTTAGTGGCAAGATGCGCCCAGAGGAGTAGCCAATCGATCAATAACGGAGGTGAATATTATAAACCTTGTTGGAGTCGGGGGCGTAGAATAGTTTGCCGAGGGTTGCGGCAACAGTAAGATAATAGGAGTCGGGAATAAAGTACCATATTTGTATCATCGTCAACCGGCCTCAGATCCACTCGCCCCAACGGGTACTTTCTGCGAGTGGACACGGGCCGGGACGATGTGTGTATGAATGTTCAAATTGAGTAGTACTATAAGAGTAAACAGAAACGGATTACTGTGGGTAATGGATAGTCTGGATTGAAAATAGGAATCCAGAGAGTGGATGTGAATGGTGGTGAGTTCATGTAATTGAATGAAGTGGTGTGTCAGTGACAACGTGCTGGAAGGAGTCATTCGGGGTTGATCCAGGAGGGGGTGGGTGGAGGGTGGTGGAGGAAGTAGAGGAGGGGGGCAATCTGAGGGAGCAGGGAGATCCAGTGGGTGTGTGGGGACTCTGAGGGGGAGAGGTGTGAGGAACAGTGTCTTTAAAGTGGAGCCAACAGGCCCAAATTTCAGTGAATTTAGTCGGGTTGTCATGTGCTTGGTGTATAAGACTTTCCAAGGCAGTCGTTTTGTCGACCCGATGGATCCATTCTGAAACTGAGGGGGGTGTAGTGTCTCTCCAATGAGTTGAGATGCACATGGAGGCAGCAGAGATGAGATGAAAAATCAGGGATTTTTTGTATGAGGAGAAGGGTATAGAGGTGTGGTGCAATAGGTATTGTGCTGGTGTGAAAGACGGGGAGTACGTGGTGATAAGAGAGATTAAGCGGTGAATTTCAGTCCAGAATGGTTGGATACGGGGGCATTCCCAGAATATATGGAGTAAGGAGCCGGTGTGCATGTTACATCTCCAGCATAGTGGAGGGATATTGGGATAGTACTTGTGAATGACCGCAGGCGTTCTATACCAGTTAGAAAAGATTTTGTACCTATTTTCTTGAACTGATACATTAACGGAACCTTTGTGCATGTGGGTGTATATTTGTTTCCATTCGGTTGCCGAAAGGTGAATGGAAAGGTCCCTTTCCCATTTTTTAACTAGAGTATCATCTTGTATATCGTAAGTGGAGAAGAGGAGAGTGTATAGGTACGAAATCAGGTGACGTTGGGGTTCAGTCTTGGTACAGAGTGATTCAAAGGGCGTGAGGTCTTGATTCCAGTGTAAAGAGGAGTTGGCAGAGGCAAGGAAATGTCGGAGTTGCAAGTATGTGTAGAACGGGATATGGTGTTCAGGGAGTTTAGACGATAGGACTTGGTGTGTTAGGAGGGTGTCATCGTGAAATAGGGTGTGTGCTCTGACACTGACACCGGTGTAGAGATGTTGGGGACCTGAGGTCGCGTTACGGATAGGCAGGCCTGGGGGAAAGTCGGGATTTCGGTCTAGTGGGGTCATCGGGCCTGGGGTGGGTGATGAGCGTAGGAGTGAGCAGGCACGCCTGAATACGGTCAAGGAGGTTCCTATGAGGGGATGGGAGGAACAGGGTACCGGGACGGAGCGTTTTGTTATCCATGGAAGGTGGGAGAGGGGGACGTCGGATATGGAGTTTTCAAGTGCAACCCAATCTTTGAATGTGCCATGGATGTGCCAGTCTACTATTCGAGTCAGATGGCAGGCCCAATGGTACGTTTGGATGTCGGGGAGACCAAGACCCCCTAGAACTTTTGGGATTGTCAGTCTGGTCCAGCTTATCCTAGGGGCTTTAGAGGACCAAATGAAGGTCCTACACATGCGTTTGTAAAACGCGAAGAAAGAGGGGGGGAGTTTTATGGGGATGGTTTGGAGAAGATAAAGGAGTCTCGGGAGGATATTCATTTTTATTACTGCTATCCTGCCAAACCATGAGAAAGTGCCCGGGTGCCATTTATGTAAGTCGTTTTGTAACTTTTGGAGGGCTGGTAAGAAATTTTGTGCGTAGAGATCATGTAGTTTAGTCGGAATTCTGATACCCAGGTAGGTGAGACAACTAGTTTCCCAACCAAAGGGGAAGTTAAGTTTGCATTGAGAGACTATTGTGGGGGGTAAAGAGATGTTGAGTGCTCTGGATTTTGAGAAGTTGATCTGCAGATTGGATAGGGTCTTGAACAGGGTAAAATCTGCAAGTAGGTTGGGGATGGAGGTGATAGGATCTTTAAGGAATAGAAGTACGTCGTCTGCGTATGCGGCCACTTTATAATGAGTACCACGTATATCAATACCCTTGATGGCTGGGTTATCTCTCAGTTTGCGCAGCATGGGTTCCATGGTAAGGACAAATATTAAAGGGGATAGAGGGCATCCCTGACGGGTACCGTTGGAGATGGGGAAGGCGCTCGACAGGTGGCCGTTGATCTTTAATTTAGTGGAAGGGGATGAATAAAGCAACAAGATCATGCGGAGCAGGCGTGGGGGGAAACCCATAGTTAGAAGGGTTCTCTCCATATAATCCCAGGCCACTCTGTCGAATGCCTTCTTAGCATCTAAGGAGAGGAAGAAACCCTGGGTGGATGATGTGGATAGCCAATGGTGAATATTCAGAGCTTTGGTGGTGTTGTCCCTGGCTTCTCTGCCGGGGACAAAGCCGACTTGATCCAGGGAGATCAGTCTGTTTAGGATGGGGAGAATGCGATTCGCTAGGACTTTGGCATACAGTTTCAGGTCAACGTTGAGGAGTGAAATAGGACGATAGTTAGTGACCAGAAGGGGGTCCTTGCCTGGTTTGGGGATGAGGGATACATGGGCTTCAAGAAAGTCAGTTTCGGAGTGTGGGTCAGAGGATAGGGATTCAAAGGAGTTCACTAGGTGTGGAAGCAGGGTGTCGGAAAAGGATTTATAATAGCTAACAGTAAGTCCATTGGGGCCGGGGCATTTACCAGGTTTCATTTGTTTTAGTGCTGCCAAGGTTTCGGCAATCGAGATTGGGAGATCGAGGCTGGCCGAGTCGTCAGGTGTCAGGGGGGTCGGGCAGTGTTGTGCCAGGAAATCATTTATCGCTGTCA
The DNA here is from genome assembly GCA_029206835.1 of Rana muscosa. NCBI lineage: Eukaryota > Metazoa > Chordata > Amphibia > Anura > Ranidae > Rana > Rana muscosa. Next base: position 877,651,680 of record CM055116.1, on the reverse strand, counting down.
GCCTGTCTGTAGTAGTGGGAGAGGAATCGGTGATGGGGAGGTTGTAAAGGTTGGAGAAATACGACACAAAGTGGTCAGATATGTCTTCCTGTTTGACAAGGTCGGTGCCAGATGGGTGTTTAAGTTTGTGAATAGTGCAAGCGGCTCTCTTAATCTGTAGGGCCTTTGCCAGTAGTTTACCAGCTTTGTTACTGAACTCATAGAAGAGTTTTTGGGATAGAGTATATCTGCGCTTGATTGTTAGGTTGAGTGCTTCCAGGAGTTTAGCACGTGCCTGGGTGAGCTCTGACAAGGAGCTTTGGGCTAAGGACAGTTTGTGTGTTTGTTCCAGGGCTCTTACATGTGCAGTAAGTTTCTCAATGTGGGCTTTCCTCAATTTGTTTCTCCTAGCCGCCAGGGACAAGAACGTGCCTCTTATTACACATTTGTGTGCTGCCCAGAGCGTTGGGGGGGTAGTGTCTCCCGAAGCGTTTTCCCTAAAGTAGTTAGTGAGGGTGTCAGAGATTGTTCGTGTGTATACCGCGTCTGTAAGTAGGGAGTCGTCTAGCCTCCAAATATTGGTTCTCGAGAAAAATGTTGGGAATTTGAGGGTCATAGCGATAGGGTGGTGGTCTGATAAAACCATAGGTTCGATTGTAGCAGAGGTTAGGTATGAGAGGTCAGTTTGGGAGAGGAAAAAATAGTCCAGTCTGGTATATTTGTTGTGGAGACTTGAGACGTATGAGTAGTCACGGCCGTTCGGGTTAAGGGTGCGCCAGGTGTCATGTAAGAGAAGAGTATGTAACTGCTGTTTGATCGCTCGGAGGGCTCGGAAGGTCAGGGAGGATGTACCGTTGGAGGTGTCTATAGTAGGATTGAGTGCTACATTGAAGTCTCCCCCCACAATCAAGGTGCCAGACTGAAATGCGATCAACTGTTCAAGGGTTGTGCGAAAGAAGGGAACTTGTTGGGTGTTGGGGGCGTAGATATTAGCGATGGTCACAGGTCTTTGATGTAACGTGCCTTTGATAAAGAGGAATCTACCCTGAGTGTCCCTTTGGACATCTGTGACTTGAAGGGGGCAATTTTTCGAGAGGAGAATAGATACACCTTTAGATTTGGCCTCTGCATTAGAAGCGTGGAATACAGTAGGGAAGTGGGAGTTTTGTAGCTTGGGAATGCTATTGGTCCTGAAATGAGTTTCCTGAATGAGGGCTACATTGGCTTTGGAGTGACGTAGAGAGTGGAGCAGTTTAGAACGCTTTTCGGGTGTGTTCAGGCCTCTTATGTTCACTGAATATAAGTCAAGCGTGAGGGGTTGGGCGTGGGGGGTAGGGGGTGATGTCCTGGAGGGGGCATTGCTCGCCATTATCGTAGAAGTGTGTGGGGGTAGTGTGGATGAAGAAAAGGGAGGGGGGAGGGTTGTAAGGGGATTAGGGAGTGGGTAGGTGTGTGAGCAAGATTGGTCACTAGTGGAAGACCGATGAGGCTACAACCAAATAGGTTGAATAACCTCTACAAGGTGTGTATCGGTCAAGTACAGTGCGTGTACGGAGTGACAACCCCTAGGTAAAAGGCTCACCCGGACACGCGACTGTATGAGGGTTGACAAACACGAGGAAACGAAGGCAGACGAAATTGGAGCGGGAGCGTCCGCCGCCACAGAAAGGTGGGTTGTAACTTCATGAGGACATGAGCTGCAAGACAACATCCGGATGTGGTCATAATATGAAGCCATGTCTTGTAGACCTGGAACTGGGAAGCCCAGAACATGAAAGGGTAAATGAAACCAACTCGTAAACAGTAAACCTATGTAAACTTACGTAAAACACGCTAACATTGAGGGACCAAGAGAAACAGTGTAGGGAATAAAGTCCCGTTACGATGGTAGTTGGTAATATGTGCATAAAAAGCTAAATGGTTACCAGTGTTAACTAGGATCCCGGGGTCCACAGGCAGCTTAGTCAGGTAGGTGAAGCAGCCATACTTTGAGGTAGAGTAATACTGTTTAAACAAAGATTTGGCAAGAAGTAGGGGTGACAGCCGGCTGTGGACCGCAGGGTAGACATATCAATTAGGCTAAAACAGGTAAGTGGGACTACAACAAACAATTAAGTAATCAAATTACTTAAGTGGAGGTATGTTGGCCACAGAAGTTATAGAAAATCGAGGTCAGTGGCCAACTGGAACTTCACTGGTGGGTCGTACCGTAATCTGTATGCAGGAGGCGTGTGTCCTGGCTGTGTGCACGGGTGCAGTGTGTAGCTCTCTCGTCGAAATAAAGCACAGGTATTGTGGTCGTCTGGTGAGGATGCAGGTGATGGAGCACCTGTCGAGTCCGAAGTCAGCGGGGGGGACGAGGTGATCCTGCGCAGTACAGAGGAGGGAGCCCCGGAAACGTTCGACGGACGGTCGAGGTCAACAGATCCGGAAGAGCAGGTCACGTGAGTTCATTCCGGTGGCGCAGGTGTAGCTGGAAAGAAAACGTCTGGTACTCACGCGTGTTGAAGGCGGTCCGGCTGTGTCTTGGAGGGCCATCAAGCGGAGCTGGCGGAGGTCGCGGATGTGGATGTAGCGGGCGTAACTCCGGTCGTCCAATGGAGGAAAGCGGAGGTGCGCCGGGAGATCAGGATGTTGTTCGGATTCGTCTTTCATCAATCCAGCAGCTGGAATAGTCGTGACCTCGCGTGAAGCAGCAGGTGAGTGGGGCGGGGGTCTAACTGAAGAGATCGCAATGCATTCTGGAGAGTGTAGTCTTTTACAGACTCAGGGCAGGGCAGTCATACGGTGGTAGGTCTTGAGGTCATCTCGGCTGAGGTGGTGGCAGAGCCAATCAGTATGAGCGTGGGAGTGGTGTGTTTCAGGAATGCGGCCTAGTTCCCAGAGCTGTAGCTCAGTCGAAGTGTCCAAGCCAGGACTTGGCTAGTTTTCAATGGTGTCAAAAGTGAAAGTAAACTAGACATTAAACGAACAGGTCCAAAACAGAACTGGGGGGGGAGAACTGTAGACTATAACTGGGTGGCAATAAGGATATTTTCAGCCGAAGGGATCGAGGAGGAACTTGGGGAAAGCGATACCTCAGGCCTTAGTAATCCCGACGGGTCCTCCGTGTACGGGGAGAGACGGAGGGGCTGGAAGCGTTGAAATGATGGTGGGTTGAGGAGTGGCGCCCGATGGGCGAGGGAGAGCGTCTTCTACGGAACCTGCTATTTTGCGCTTCCATGGGCTCTTCTTGGGGGGGCGTCTTCCGCATCAAGGTGTGGCGGAATTCTCCGTACCAATTCGGTACTTCTACTAGGGGCAATCCCAGAGTTCCGCAAAAGTGAGGTAGGTCTTCCGGCACTTTCAAAAGAGCAGTACGGCCTTGGAAGGAGGCAGACAGGCAGAATGGGAACTTCCATTTGTACGGGATGTTTCTGGAGCGTAGGATGTCTAGTAAGGGCTTTAGGTCTCGGCGGTGTCGGAGGGTTATGCCTGACAGGTCTTGGTAGATTTGGATGGGGTGACCCCCGTGCAGCAATTGCTGCCTGCTCGCTTGCTTCATAATGTCCTCTTTGAGTTTGAAATCTACTACATGGCAGATTATGTCCCTGGGGGGGTCAGTCTCTCTACCCTTCGGCCGGAGGGCACGGTGGATCCTGTCAAGATTTATGGGAGATTGCGGCGGTCGGCCCAGCAGGTCATTGAAGATCTCTACTACAGTGGGGGCTACTTGGTCATTCTCCACAGTTTCTGGAATGTTGCGGATCCTGAGGTTATGGCGCCGACCTCTGTTGTCGAGGTCCTCTAAATGGCGTTGCATATCCCTCAATTGTTGGGTGTGGGAGTCAATGCGGGAGGCTGCTTTGTGGAGGCAAGTGTCGTGGCGGTCGGCAGTTTTTTCTACCGAGAGCACCCTGTCGTTGAGCGCGCGGATGTCCAGTCTCAGATCTGCAATGGCAGCCGCCAATGTATCCTTAATATCTGCCGCTATGGTCCGCAGATCATGGATGCTGAGCTGGGGTTGAGGCAAAAGTTCTATGTTAGGGGAGTGTGGGTTAGAAGCAGGCGGGTGTGAGGAAGGTGGAACGGTGGCCGTCGGATCATTTTCCTGTGAGCGACCATGGCGGGAAGGCGCCATATTTCCCCTACTGTTCCGGAACATGTCAGGGATGTTCTGGCTGATCCCTCCGGGTTGTTCTCTAGGGGAGCGGGATCTGGAGGTAGAGGAGGAACGGGAAGCGGTACCCATCGTCAGAGTGAAAATCAGGAGCATTTATCCTCGGAAAATAGCTCAAGGTCTTCTGTGGCGGCAGGAGCGAAGAGATCAAGCGTCCATCTTCATGCCTCGGTCGGCCACGCCCCCCTTTGTTTTCACTTGTTTGTCGCCTTTTAAATAAACACCTTTTTCTTTCACTTACATGCGTTTTTGGTCTCCTCTGTGTAGTGTGGTAGTGTGGCACCCCACCAGTGTATGAATACAGGATTCTCAACCAGGCAGGTTGAGGTGCTCCAGGGTATTTGCTTGTTTGGGAGGAAACTGGCTTTTCAGTTTCCTCTTCATTTACTAAAGTCCACTTTGGGACCTGGAGCCTGGGGATTTCTTAGAGATCCGGGTGGGATGAAATCCCCAGTCCTGGATCCGGGTTTTGAAACTCCACTTCACACTGATCAGGTGTGTGTGGGCCTGATAGTAGAGTCAGGACCAGCATTCTGGGCTCCACCCTCCCGACGAGTGCAGGTGTGCACTGGGGAAGCCAGAGAGTGCACTGAAGAAGCCAGAGAGTGGTTGTCTGCACACTGGAAGCCAGAGACTCAGGTCTGAGGGTCAGAGCAGTGAGGGGCTGCTATCTAAATGGACGGTGTTGCCAATGGAATAGTCTGTAGGAGACAGACAAGAGCCTGAAGTGGAAGGCCTGAGCAACACTGCTGTATGTATAAGCCAGGAGGCTGAATGTCATGTTATTGATGAAAAGGAGTGTTGAAACCCCTGCGAGGAAAGCCTTTGATTTTGTTTGAACTTCTTTTAATAAAAATGGGCAAATAAAGCCCTCAAAAAGAAGACCCAGCGAGTGGCGGTGTCCTTCAAGCTCTACCTTTGATGCTAGTCCTTCACACGTGGTGGAGAATTTTGACACAATCTGAGATCCCTACAATCAAGTAAGTACATCTGTTATGTGAACTGTGTTTTTATTGCCAGAAACTGCATAATCTGTGTGTGTGCAGGTGAGGAGAACCTGCAAGAAAAAGGTAACTAGCCTTAGAGACAGTGCTCCAATTTGTTGCTGAACTGTGCAAAAAAATTTTTTTGGAGTGATTGTGAGTATGGGGCGGTCAAAACGCCTAAAAGAACCAAGGATGGCTGAGATGATAGAGCTCTGTGGCTGGCGGGGTTGTTACCGCCTGATCGAACCCCATACATGCCTAAACAGTTTTCCAAGGGAAAAGAGGGCTGCTGTTGTCCCTACCAACCCTGGTGCAATGAGTGCACAGATGACGGCTAGTGTGGAGAGTCCACCAGCGTTTGAATCTGCAGTGGATTGGTGCAAGCAACACCTGGCAGGATTGGACCAAGCTAAAGTGGAAGGCAAGCCAACCTTCGATACAAAAAGAGAGCTGCTGGATGTCCATGCCTGGGAGAGGGGTGTTGTTGCCCCTGGCAACGCTGCTGCAGTTAAAACAGCAGCTGTTGCGAAAAGTGTGAAAGTGACACAGCTTGAGACAGGGTCCAGTAGATGCAGTGTGGGAAACCCTGACAAGACATGGAACCAAGTGCGCTGTTTGCGGTGCAGTGAGTGGGGACATGCAGTCTCCAAGTGCCTTTTGTCCCTGGCTCCAGTGCAAAGCTACCTAGCAAAACAAAGGTCTGAGAAGCCTGTGTTGTATGCCTGAAGAGAGGCTGATCAAAGGCCAGGACAGAGTGGTTGCCCATAGCAACACAGAGGAGGCCAGTCGGGCTGTCTGTGGACTATGGGGTGTGCCTCCCAAGGGTCGTGACAAGTGGGTTCCGGAGGAGCCAATACAGCATGTTGGAGAGAGCCAGCAAAGCTCTGCTGGGAGACTGCGATCTCCCATGGCAACAAGAGTGGAACTTGTGCCTGGAGGGAATCATCAGGAGAGAAACGCACTGGGGAAAAGTCGTCCAGTACCATGCCTGGAATGTGGCCAGCTGGGGCACGAAATATTGTCTTGCCCTAGATTCTGGGGTGCACCTGGAGGTCATGTTGCTGAGCAGAACTCTTTACCTGTGGGCCAAGATTCCTTTGCAAATATGTTTGCAGTCACCCCTAGCAACAAGGAGGAGTTTTCTGTGGTGTCTGCAGGGGGTGCTAAACAGTGGGAGGTGCCTGCTGAGATTTCATCCCATGGCCACCAGGGGGAGTTGGCCAGTAAATGTGCGGCTGAGGACTGGTTCTTAAGACAACGTACCCAAATGAAGATGGTGACCCCAACTACTGTGGTGGGTAAGACTATCTTTAATGAAATGATGCCTGGAACTGCTGATTTCAGGTATAAAAACTGGCTATGAGACTGTCCATGGTGATGTGAGAGTGACCCCAGTTAGTGGGGCCACAGAATGTGCGCTTGAGAATGACTTTTTCATACCCAGTGGGAATGCAGGGGTTAAAGTCCAAACAGAACCTGTGTTGATGACTGAAAGTGTTGTGTCTAATGTCTACCAGCCTCAAGTTGGCAGTGGGCTAGGACAGCCTGCAAAAACTAAAAATGCTATAAGTGTTACTGTTAATGAAATGTTTGCTGCTGTTGGGAAAACCCCAGGTTCTTGCAGAGCAAAAGCTGTTGTCACAAGTGGGTCGTTGCCTGTAGCAATTGGTGGTAAGACAGCACAGTTGTCCCCAGAAATCTCCAGGGAACTTCATGTATTGGAGTCGGAGGTTGCCATGGACAACTGCGATGTCACTCTGGTGGGACAGAGTGGAACTGTACCGTGTAATGGTAATGTGTTAGTGCAAGCTGCTAGTACTAAAAATGTGCCGATAAATGGTGGGTTAACACAACCTGTGAAAAATGCAAAGGTGTGTGAGGCTTATGAAGCGCCGCCCAAGCAAGGTGGTGGTTGTGGTGTATTGCAACCTGTGGTGCTAAAACATGGGTTACCGAAGTCTGCCATGATTCGTAATTTGGGTGATGAATCTGCAACTAAACCTGTCTGTTCTAATGTGTCTCCTTGGGCGGATGGATCAGGGCGGAGGAGCGCCGGTGAATGGAACACAGCTACAACGGATTGGGATACTTGGGGTAAAAATCTAATGTCCCTGATAGATGAGGCTTTCATGCACAAAAATAAGGTGGACAAAGTTTATGCTGTGCCAGCAGGAGGGACGGCAGAACAGCTTATACCTGAGGGCGCGGTGGCTGCTGCAGGGGTTAACCCTTGTGAGAAATATGGACCGTATAAGGGTGAGCACAGAGCAGACACTTTGTCCGTAACCTACAAAAATGATGCTGACATGGCGTGTCAAAGTGACGTTGTCACTGGTAATGTGAAGCAGTTCATTGGTGCTGAACCTGAGAAGTTGAGTATGAGTCAAGCACCTGGCAGCGCTCTGGTAGAGCACCAGGCTGTGGTTGTCTCCAGCTGGGAGAAGGTTCCATTAAACCTTGCAACCTCTCATGTCTCAGCAAGTGAGTCTGTCTGCATCCTCAGTGTCAGGAAAGTCCCCAGGAAGGACTTGGGTCTGGAGCCAAGGGTATGGTTTCTAACAAAAGTGTTAAAGGAGATGCTTAAACTTTGGGATGTACAGCCAGTCTATACTGGGGTGTCTCCACCACAGTCAGACAGTCTGGTACTGCGGAGTACCATTAGGTGGACCCCTGAGTGGCAGGTGGTACAGCACAAAGGAAGACAAGACAGAAATGGTTTATTTATGACTGTATTACTAGTGTTAAAAAAGCCTTGAGGTATGCTGATGGGTTACTTCCTGTACAAGAGGTATATGGGAGAGGCTTTGGCGAAAAGAAAGCGTCTGAGGTTTCACCACCTAACAGCCAGGTAGAAGGCATTTCTGCTGCTATGGTCCAAGGTAGTACTGGTCAGTTGTCGGTGAAGGGTGTGTATGCTGTACCAGTGGAAGAATCACATGAGATAGAAGGGCCAAGTGTGGACCAGAAAGCAGCAGAAATCCTGACCGGGGCTCAACCGAAGGTGGTTAAAAAGACTGGGGTCCCCAGTCCAATGTTTGGTTTAGGTGACAAACCTAATAAAGGTCCCCGAGACAGGGAAACGGATAAGAAGTGCGGTAAAAATTGTATGTGTATCAGACAAGAGCTTGTTTGTTCAGGTGGATAAAAATACAGATGGCATCAGAACAGGTCAAGTGGTAGGACAGCTGCCTGCAGAGTGGGTGAACCCCGGGGAGGTGACATCCTGTGAGGTTCCTGTGGGTGATGGCGGCCCTCCAGTATGTGTGCCCTCTGCAGACTCTGCCCTAGCAAATGCTGAAAAAAAAGGCATTGGTGATCTGTGCAACGTTGAGAGGTATAATGTTGGTTTGAATATGTCTGTCAATGATGAACTAAATAATTTGTTAAAGGTACATGACAGTGTGGTGTCCAAAGATATTGGGAAACCTGGGAACCTGAAGCGTGGAGGCAGAAGGGTTGGTAGAAAGACCAGGGGTGCCCTGTTAAAATTTCAGGAGAGGCAGTGCTTATGGAACCCCAAAAGAAGAGGGAGAAGGCTGAGTATAGGGAAATCTAGGACCTTGTTAAGATCCAGGGTGGGACGTACCTGGAAGCGCACCCGGAAAAAAGGTTGGGCCTACGTGGCTGACAGCCGGCACAGAGGTGTCCCAACCATGATGACGGGTGCTGGTGTTCCTCCCTCCGGATCGAAACAAAGGGGGAGGATATGTGGTAGTGTGGTACCCCACCAGTGTATGAATACAGGATTCTCAACCAGGCAGGTTGAGGGGCTCCAGGGTATTTGCTTGTTTGGGAGGAAACTGGCTTTTCAGTTTCCTCATGATTTACCAAAGTCCACTTTGGGACCTGGAGCCTGGGGATTCCTTAGAGATCCGGGTGGGATGAAATCCCTAGTCCTGGAATCAGGGTTTTGAGACTCCACTGCACACTGATTGTTCAGGTGTGTGTGGGCCTGATAGTAGAGTCAGGACCAGCATTCTGGGCTCCACCCTCCCGACGAGTGCAGGTGTGCACTGGGGAAGCCAGAGAGTGGTTGTCTGCACACTGGAAGCCAGAGACCTAGGTCTGAGGGTCAAAGCAGCGAGGGGCTGCTATCTAAATGGACGGTGTTGCCAATGGAATAGTCTGTAGGAGGCAGACAAGAGCCCGAAGTGGAAGGCCTGAGCAACACTGCCGTATGTATAAGCCAGGAGGCTGAATGTCATGTTCTTGATGAAAAGGAGTGTTGAAACCCGTGCGAGGGAAACCTTTGATTTTGTTTGAACTTCTTTTAATAAAAATGGGCAAATAAAGCCCTCAAAGACCCAGCGAGTGGCAGTGTCCTTCAAGCTCTACCTTTGATGCTAGTCCTTCACAGTAGTCACACAGTCTGGTCTACTAGATTCCCTGACACTGATTCAGATTCAGACGTTAGTCCTTTAGTTGGTATTAAGTTAGACAATCCTCACTCCTTTTTTTGGGCCTGTCAGTGGTTGTTGCTCACCCCTTGTTGAAATACTTTTGGATGTTCCAACTGTATTTGAATTCCTATGTCCCTCAATGGACAAGAATAAAATAAGATTTTTGCACATTCCCTATTTCTTGGAGTCCATTGAGGCCACGCTGTATCCTGGCCTAGGCCAACAAGGCCCAGGCCTGGGTCAGCACTTTGCAGGGGGCAGCATGGAAAGAGTCCCCCCCCACTGTTAGTGTAACGCAAGCTGCTTCTAATTTTGACTGTCCTATCATCCTTGACCACAAACCTTCCTCACTGTGCTATATGTTTTCTGCTGCACCATTGGCATGGTTATATCTTCTTAGTCCTCTCCATAAAATTATCCACAATTTGTGCTTAAAGTAGAATTATAGGCAACACTTTTTTTTCATTTTGGATAGAATAAGGGAGGGTTATAGCCCCTGTCAGTTTATTTTTTACCGTCCCATTGCAGAGATTTCCCTTCACTTCCTGCCCCTATAGCCAAACAGGAAGTGAGAGGAAATCTATGCAAATTAGGGGAATCCATTTCCCCCCCAGGCCCTAAGAACTAGTGTCCCCACTCGAAAATGTCAGGGCAGATCTTAAACAGAAAGGGGCGTGGCCTTGACAGGAAGGGTGGGTCATATTTAAATTGGGGGGTGCACGAGTTTAGTCAGGCCTAGGGCAGCACAAAATCTTAATACACTACTGCATTGAGGGATATAGAAGCTCAGATACTGTCAGGTTACACTGCAGCCTACAGGAGGTTTGGACACTAGTAAATAGAAAAATTGTAAGCCAGACCTGTAAAACCTCTCTGCTACCTGGCATGCCTCTGTTCTTTGCCTGTGTCCTATGAGGTTTGATGCAGTTTTCTTAGCTCTGCCACAGTTTTGTGGAAATGCAGTACCTAGGCCAAGAACAAAAACAGAGGGGTTCTGACTTTTGTCCCTCAATGGACTCCAATAGATAGATTTTATGGTAGGTAAAAATAACCTTTTGCTATCTGCACTTCATTGTGCATATTTCCCTACACTTTCTGGAATGCAGAGGCAAAAGAGAATGAGAGAAAATCACTAAACAGTGAAGGGAATTCCCCATGACATGTTATTGCAATTTTCCTAAATTATAGAAATATGATTTCTTTAAAAAAATAAAAATAACCTTGAGATGCATTAAATCCTACCTGCAGAGTAGTTTGTCATTGCTATTCTGCAGCATTCATCTCCCCACTCTTTAATCTGTAATGTGGTGATCCTTGAACACATTTGTTGCTCAGGCTGGAACATCTTTCTTTGCTGCCTCTTTTTGCAGCCCCCAATCAGATTAAGGGCCAGTGTCCGTGGGCTTTTGTTCTAATCATAACTGCTTATCTTCCCATACACGTTTAAGGGTATTCAATAGCAGCCTAAAATGGACAGGTCAGAAGAGGTCAAATGCATCCATCAATTTATTCTGAATAATCTTAGCAATGTCTCAAACTAATGTTAAAAGCGAATTTCACACAGCCCAAATCCCATAGAAACAAGCCCTAAAGATCCTTTGAGAAAAGTTACATAGGCTTCTAGTGGTGCATTTCTACAGCCCTCCCTTTGATCATCTCTGCAGTTTGTGTGTGCTTTTTTGTGCAGATGACTACACAAAACTCAGATTAACCTCTTACTGTCTGTGTAATGCATTCATGCAGCAGCAGGAAAAGTGGACTTTAAAGTCCAAGCACGCTTACATATCCTAAGAGCAAGCGGCATACTTGAAGCATTCGTTCCATAGGAAAGTGACATCTAGTGGTGATTCTGATATTTCACTTGACTATTTACAACTCACTTGATATCATTTCCAGCCTTGCCCCCAGTCTGTGTAGGGACACCTGGGAGAGTCTTACACAGAAGGGTCTTATTTGGTTTGGTTTTAATTGTTGATTTGACTTTCCTCATTTAACAGATATTAATACCTCTGAGGTGTAATGTGGTTGTGCCCAATGGTGAATCTTTTGTACAATATACCATGTTTAATGAATTTAATCTCAATAAATAAATTTAAAAAATTAACAAGAAAAAATAAATAAAATTTTTAACAGTAACAAGAACTGTTAATTTCCGGTACCTCTAAAATCATGATTGTTGTTGTTTTTGCAATCTTGAAGTTTGAAAACATACTTTTTGAAGATCCCACACATTTAAGTTCTGTGACACATATTCACTATACCCTGTGAGTAGGCTCTGCTGTGTCACACATTTCACAGAGCCTGCCTTCGGAACTACAGAATTGCTGAGAGCGGGAGTTTCTGCAGGCAGAGTCAACACACAAAGCTCTACTTGCAGGCAGAAAGGTACCATGGGATATATAGTCCTTAGAAGTTGAAAGAAAAACAGCAGAGGAAGCAGCTGCAAAGCATGCAGGGAATCCAGAAAGTTGTGGAAAGAGATGGCCAGCAGGCAGGCAGCAATCACTACATAAAAGGAGAATTTTCAAGTAATGTATATTGGATTGTCGAAAATCATGTTTTTGTTGCTATTACAATGCCAATGTTCTAAAATCACTGTATGCCCTGACTATAGATCATCTTTAACTGGATAAGGGGTCTGACTTTAACGGAGTTGTTGTATTAAGCTTGATTGCTTTCACATTTTGCCTGGAATTTCTCTTTAAAATTATTAAATAGTGTTGTTGTTCTCATCCTGCCTCTTTCATAGGCCTTCTTTCTTTAATTAGCACTGAAGCCCAATTACGTTCACTCCCAGCATATTAGTTATTAACAAAATTGAAGGTCACAGTGCAGCTAAGCTTTCAAAAGTTGCATGGTTATATCATTATTAAGGCTGAAAAATAGGGGGAAAAAATACTGCTTCTTGATCCCAGAGGGCAGGAAGTTTAATTTGTTGGATCAAAATTTTCTAAAATCTTTTAGTAATCATAATTTTATTAAATAATTTGTTGTAAAAATATAATCTTGTCCTTTTTATGAATTGTACTGTGGATTTTGTCATTAGCATTCCATTGCACAGCTCAACCACTTTTATTGTAAACAATCCTTTCATAACGTGAAGGTAAATTCTTCTGATAGTTGATATCTTTTGTACAATCCTTGAGATAAAATGTGATTTTGCAGAGTGTTTTATACTGACCATAAATACATTTAGAAATGTTAATGAAATCCCCCCAACTCTTTTTTTCTCATTTTTTTTTTTCTTAAATGTAATTTCTTCCTTTCCATTAATTTTGTTGCATATCTATGACCCCCCCCCCCCCCACCCCCAAACGTGCAAGAGCTAATTCACACCATTATATTATGGTAACATTCTGACACATTTTATCACATGGCTACAGGAAGTCAGTGTGATGAAATGTGTCAAAAGGTGCAGTGCACACATGGAAAGAGTGTGGCATGCACTATCCTCTACGTCAGTGGTTCTCAACCTGGGGGTCGGGACCTCCTGGGGGGTCGAATGATGATTTGCCAGGGGTCACCGAATCCCGATGTTCCTGAAGCCTGCGCCGCTCTCCCAGCCTTTTTAGCGCACGCCCAGCAGGGCTGTTTCTGGAGCCCATGGCCGCCCACTTAGCCTATTCGCAGCTGCCCAGTTCACGGCATGGATGGGGGCAGAGACTAGAGGTCAGCTGACTGGTGAGAAATGTGAAGTGGGAGGGGCTGGATGAGACCCTATCTCCTGATTTTAGCATAGGCGTCACTGCTGCGAGACACCACAAAGCCAGAGACACAGTGAGTAACACTGCCTGTGATTATATTTGCCATTAAAAGTCCTCACTACAGTTCTCAGATCAGCAGATGACCTTGATCCGGAACACCTAAGTTGGCTGATAAGAACTCCCCCTAGCACTGCTACTCTGTCCATACCCTCACCCCCCCCCCCCCTCAACAAGGAGTAGGAGAAGGAATAATAAGAGAGAATACATGAAAGAGAGAGGAAAAGAGGGGGAGGAACAAAGAAAAAGGGAGAGCAAGAATAAGAGAGAGAACGGCTAGAGAGAGAGAGATGGGGGAAAAAAACAAGAAATTAGGATAGAGAGAGGTAAAAGGGAAAGAAAGGAAAACAAAGAGAAAGAATGTTGCATCCTAAAATGTGGAGTGGAAAGGACTCAGGGAGCGCTAAATGTCCAATGGTTAGGGGCGCAAATTACTTGCCTTGCCTTGTGTTGGGTGCTGACAACCAATGCTATGAAAATAATTTTACTGTTAGGGGTCCCCATAACTTGGGAAATGTTATCAAGGGGTCACGACACTAGAAAGGTTGAGAACCACTGCTCTACATGTACCCTTAGTGCCAGGCTAACACTTGCCAAATGTGAGTTGTAATATATTTTTGCATATCTGTTTTATTAAACACAGTTATCACTATGAGGGTTCCCCGTTCTATATTATATCATATCTATGCATACAACACCGCTGGAGCTGATGGAACTGAAATAAAGAGAGGGACAAGGTATTTTTGTATACTTGAAAATACCCATAAAACTTGGTTAGACCCGGTTAATAAATTGGGAGGTCATGGTTGTTTGGTGAGTTGATCCCCAAAGGGGGCTGTAAAGTTTTTAGGTGAAGGTCACCACAAAGTGGATATTTTAAAAACAGTGGGGTTGGTTTGCTAAAACCGGAGAGTGCAAAATATGGTGCATCTGTGCATGGCAGCCAATCGGCGTCTAACTTCTGCTTGTTCAATTAAGCTTTGAAAAAATGGATGTTGATTGGTTTCCATATAGAGCTGCACTGAATTTTGAAAATTTATTTCACTTAGGTATAATGTGATTCTTTATTCAGATTACTCACACAGGCAATTAAGTTTAATTTCCCTTTTTTTTTTTTCATTACATTTTCGATAGAAAGTTCAAGGGGAAACATGACAAAAGACTGTGGATTTCAAAGCTTGCTGACTGCTTCTTTTTCAACATATCAAAAATAATTAAAAAAATGTGGTTACCTAGCAAATAAATTCTTAGCACAGAAGAGACAAGGAGAACAGTGTTTACAATGATATGCAACACAGAACATATGCACAAAGTTTTTGCCATCATAAATTCATTATGTTCTGACCTCAAACGGATAGAACATCTTTGGGATGAATTAGAGCGGAGACTGCAAGCCAGGCCTTCTCGTCCAACATCCGTGCCTGACCTACAAATGTTCTTCTGGAAGAGTGGTCAAACATTCCCATAGACACACTCCTTAACCTTGTGGACAGCCTTCCAAGAAGAGTTGAAGCTGTTATAGCTGCAAAGGATGGGCCAACTCAATATTGAACTCTACAGACTGAAGCCCCATACACACTATCAGTTTTCTTGCAGGTTTTTCTCTTCAGGTTTACCAAAACCATCTAATATGAGGTCAAACCTTAAGAGTTTCAATTCGTATGCAATCAGGCAGGCCCTTGCACTACATGGTTTTGGTAAACCTGAAGAGAAAAACCTGCAAGAAAACTGATAGTGTGTATGGGGCTTAAGACTGGGATGGTAATATAGTGTACAGTGAGGGAAAAAAGTATTTGATCCCCTGCTGATTTTGTACATTTGCCCACTGACAAAGAAATGATCAGTCTATAATTTTAATGGTGGGTTTATTTTAACAGTGAGAGACAGAATAACAACAAAAATATCCAGAAAAACGCATTTCAAAAAAGTTATAAATGGATTTGCATTTTAATGAGTGAAATAAGTATTTGATCCCCTATCAATCAGTAAGATTTCTGGCTCCTAGGTGTCTTCTATACAGGTAACGTGCTGAGATTAGGAGCACTCTCTTAAAGGGAGTGCTCCTAATCTCAGCGCGTTACCTGTATAAAAGACACCTGTCCACAGAAGCAATGAATCAGATTCCAATCTCCACCATGGCCAAGATCAAAGAGCTGTCCAAGGATGTCAGGAACAAGATTGTAGACCTACACAAGGCTGGAATGGGCTACAAGACCATCGCCAAGCAGCTTGCTGAGAGGGTGACAACAGTTGGTGGATTTTTTACAAATGGAAGAGACACAAAATAACTCTTAATCTCCCTCAGTCTGGGGCTTCATGCAAGATATCACTTCGTGGAGCTTCAATAATCATGAGAATGGTGAGGAATCAGCCCAGAACTTTACGGGAGAATCTTGTTAATAATCTCAAGGCAGCTGAGACCATAGTCACCAAGAAAACAATTGGTAACACACTACGCCATGAAGGACTGAAATCCTGTAGCGCCCGCAAGGTCCCCCTGCTCAAGAAAAGCACATGTACAGGCCCGTCTGAAGTTTACTAATGAACATCTGAATGATTCAGAGGAGAACTGGGTGAAAGTGCTGTGGTCAGATGAGACTAAAATCAAGCTTTCTGGCATCAACTCAACTTGCCGTGTTTGGAGGAATGCTGCATCACATGCTATGACCCCAAGAACTCTATCCCCACCATTAAACATGGAGGTGGAAAAATTATGCTTTGGGGGTGTTTTTCTGCTAAGGGGACAGGAAAACTTCACTGCATCAAAGGGACGATGGACGGGCCATGTACCATCAAATCTTGGATGAGAACCTCCTTCCCTCAGCCAGGGCATTGAAAATGGGTCGTGGATGGGTATTCCAGCATGACAATGACCCAAAACACATGGCCAAGGCAACAAAAGAGTGGCTCAAGAAGAAGCACATTAAGGTCCTGGAGTAGCCTAGCCAGTCCCCAGACCTTAATCCCATAGAATATATGTGGAGGGAGCTGAAACTTCGAGTTATCAAATGTCAGCCTCAAAATCTTAATGACTTGGAGAGGATCTGCAAAGAGGAGTGGGTCAAAAAAAAACGGGATGTGTGCCACCAAGTACTAAGTCATGTTTTGCGAAGGGGTCAAATACTTATTTCACTCATTAAAATGCAAATCAATTTATAACTTTTTTGAAATGTTTTTTTTTTTTGGGGATATTTTTGTTGTTACAATAAATCTACCATTAAAATTATAGAACGATCATTTCTTTGTCAGTGGGCAAACGTATAAAATCAACATTATGATCTAGACAGCCAAAATTACTTTAGAGATTTCACTTTTCTTTTCTTGGCTTAAAAATCTTATATTGGGAAATGACCCTAAAACTTTACATGTAACCATTCTATGTTCATTAGCACATTCACTGTAAGCATGCAGGCCAGTTCTTTTGCCACAGGAGGGAGAAAGACGCTAAAAGAAGTTTTTCGTTACATTCCAGAGATTCCACTAGTGAGCAAAAGTACTGGTAGTGGAGAAAGCAACATCAGTTTGCATGCAACAGCTAATGCAGTCTTTCTTATTAAAGCTTTTTTTCATTATTTCAATAATTAAATACAATTAGGAAAACAATAAAGGGGCATGCATGTAAATCAAATACTATTGTCCGCTGTGCCAAATATGCTTACAAGACAACAATATATTTCTACATGTGTTTATCATTTTTTCATTTAATTTTGTATTTGTGTTGTGTTTGTATTTTCTGTTTGTGTTCATTATTTATGTGCTGTAGCTTAAAATTTTTGTACTTTTTCTCCAGTTTTTTGTTTCTGTGGGAAAAATATAATAATGTGGCTAATAAGGGGCTTTTTTGGAACAAGAACAAGTCCTTGATAGTTGAAATGAGCTTTTGTAACCACCAGGGGGCATTTAAAGCCTATGGCACCCATAAAAACCACAATAATATTCCCTTCTTTATTGTTTTTAATTAGTTTGTCAAAATGTTCAAATATGGAAATGAAAACACCAAGGTTTGCTCATTCCTTCTAGTATTTTTTTACTATATTTGGTATAAAGCATCCTCATAAGATAACAACACCAAGATAATATGGAGCTTGCCATTGCTGAGCTGTAAGAGAAACCCATTTGACAAGAGCGCATTGGCGCGCAGGCACGGGCATACCAGGGAATGCACAAGGAGAAGCATGTATTGGCGCATGCATGAGCGCGAGCAGGCGCGTGCATACGTGCATGCACTGGCGCCAGTTATCTATTTAAACCAAGCATTGACACACACACACATTGCTGAGTGTTTTTTTTTAGCTTGGTCCTGTTAATCTGTGCTTTGATCTGTTCCAGTTACCTGTGTTTGACCCGGCTTCTCCTGTACCTCCCTTTGGACTTCCGCCTGCCTACCTGTGACCTTGGCTTGTGTTTGACCCTGCTCCTGTCTCATGCTCTTGTACCTCGCTGCTCGATTGTGTGCCGAACCCGGCTTGTATCCCGTCTCTGCTTCAGCCTCACGTTCCTGTACCTGCTCTGCCCGGCTGTTGATGACTCCCTGGCTTATGTTCCGGCAACGCTTCTGCCTGCTAATCCAGTGACACATTGTTCCAGTTTCCAGTACCTGTCCGGTGATCTACGTCCATCCGGTTACTGTCAAGCCTCAGCTGGTGTCACCTGCTGAACTGGCCTTGTGCCACTCTGTGTCCTTCACTCCTTGTCATCTCTATCAGGGGTGTTGAACAGGAGGTGCAAGAGAAGCCCTCTCTACAGCTCGATCTCCACCAGGTTTGTGACATGAGCTCTCCTTCAAAAAGTGCTAGTTTCCTGGCTGTTATGTTAATTCGAGGGCCTTGATACTTGTTAGCCTCTGTATGTATGTTAGGAGTTTAAATTTGCTGAATGTTTTTTCTAGTTCATTAACTTAGAAATTATTAAAGTACAATACTGCCAGGTAACTTTGGATGATAAGCAATGGGAGTCTACATATTTCTCTCAATGCATCCTTAAAGCCGTATGCTAATCCAATAATTAGCAGTAGAGGTCCATCCAATACCCCCTGGTCATTTATTTTCTCATGGACTTGTTGGCAAGATATCCTTCCCAGTTACAAGCTCTACTTTACAGCTTTCTAAAGGCAAATGTGGATATCACACAACTCCTGGAAGAAGTTTCATAATCTAAAACTAGTTTAGAAAAGAAAAGGAATGCAACACTTTCTTATAATGGCTGAGCTCAAACCAAGATTGGGGATATCTCACTGGTAGAGTCCACAAGTGATAAGAAGCCATCTAGTTATTAAAGTGTAGCTAAAGTCAAACTGTTTTATTTAAGTGGATAAGTTGGATAGAATCAGAATGAATTAGAACATCTGCCATGCTTTTATTGCCATTTGTGTCTCTTTGGGGAAATTTATTTTCACTTCCTGTCCCAGAGATACAGTAGAAAGTGAGAGGATATCTCTCTGAGTTGAGAAAGTCGCCTATTAGATAGTTGTCACTGAAATGGGTGCCTTCATTGGAAGATTTCTCCTCTATTGCTGTTTTAGGGACAACTGTAAAATTGTGGATTCCCTATCACTTTCTGTCCAAATAACAATGCTTCCCAGGCTGTAAAGTTAGGCTAAAACCTGGTACACACAGTGAGTTTCTTTTTGGATGCTATTCTCCATATCGAAAAACGAATAGGTTACTAAAGTACGAAAATTCTCATACCACAGAATAAAAATTTGGAAGTAATGTAATGTGTTGTAGTGTATTTGTATTGTATTTTTCAACAAAAACTGTACTGATTAAACGAAAATCGTACGATCTTCTATCGTACGAGAAAAATGTTTGTGTTTGTCCCTTCGGAAAATTTCAGGCGACAGCTGTGTACGAACGATCAGATTATCGTACGATCGCTTAGAAAGTGTTAATTTTTTGTATGATATTCTGATCGTGTGTACAGGGCTTAAGTCTCCTCAGTGGGGACAAAGCATTAAAAATAAGTTCTAATGCCCCCCCCCTACTCTAAAATCAAAAGAAAAGTTGTGGTTTTACTGTAGATATACATTTAACCCACAAGTGTCAATCCAGTATCCAAAATATTAGTTGTTGATCTACCCATTCCTATTAAATGATTTAACACACTGTTACAGGAACACAGCTTAAGATAACATTAGTTCATTCTATATAAACACAAAAGTCACATGGGAATGAATGGTTTTGAAGACATAGCTGCCCAATCACTCTTCCAAGCCTGCTAAAAGTACATTATTGGACTCAGTATTACTTTCTGTAGTTATTACTTGTTTGTTATTTCTTCCCATTAGGTAAGCTAATGGTAGCAACTACAATTGAATAATGTGTCTCACCTCTGAATGTCAATGTCCTCAGATGTGCAATAAAACATTTACTTTCATTTCTTACCGGTATTCATGATAGTGCGCGACCATCTTAGGCGGATCGTTAAATCAAAACTGACAGCCCATGAAAGACCATATGGTTATCTTTGAAATTAAATGTAGAGCTTCTCTTTACAGCTTTTAACGGAAGAAAGATAGAAAAGTTCAGCTTAAGACAACACAAATACATCAGCTGTGTCATTCATGCAATGTTTTCACAGTTTGGTTCAATTCACAAGGCTGACCTTTTATCCTGATCTTCCAAATCCCTTACAGCCACATTTAACATCCACCGACACATCTGTCATCCGTTGACAAGTACACAGGACAACTTTAAACATTGCCCTACCAGAGGGGCAGCACTGAATATTTATATTGATCAGCCTCATAAAGCACAGGTCTACAATCGATAGCCAGGTGATGGCTGTTCCAGCTCTGGATGCTGTAGCCTGTACTAATTACTTGGCATGTACACGATCATTAGGGAGCAGATAATGAATAATTCCATGGCTTCTTCAGTGTTCAAATTAATTGTACAGCATGTATTCCTCTTGACAGCTATGCAGCGTCTTCTTTGAAAATAAACATATGAAATATTCTTTACTTTAGTATTTCATTATAGAGGCAATCAGATGCTAAGGGAATTTAGTGCTAGATGTGCACATGAATTAATAATTTGGTTTACTCTCACAATTACTAATATACAGAGGCGGCATTTGGGTTTAGGATAGACTTGCAGCATTTAATTTGCCAGTCTGACTGCCTGACCCCATATTGCTCACAGATAGCATGTTGTTAAGGTTGAGTTAATGACACAGTTCTGATGAACAACTATCAGGATATATAGCAAACCTGTACTATAGTGGTCTGACTGACACAAGGAAGACCTGGTAGATTAATCTCGGGTGGACACAGTTTATTAAAACAGGACACTAAAACACAGAGAAAATGAATATGATCCAGAATTTAAGAAAATATAGCAATGAATTTAGCTTATTAGAAATATCTAAAAATACAAATTGTTAATCGGAGTAGTATACATACAGTGGGTGCTAAGAGGATTTACTATGTTAGTTGTATCTCCATACTTCATTATCCTGTCCTTGTTCAGGTACTTCTTGTTATAGGGTGACAACCATCTTTAACATTAGCTAATGATGGAGACTACAAGTAGCCATGACAACACACATTATACAGATATGGTTCACAGTTGCTACTGATGCCATGCAACTATCATTGGAGCACATGCATCTAGACAGGACATGGCTTCAAGAGATCAGCAGTACTGAGGTGCATAACATAATGGAAAAAGTTAAAATAAGAGTTTTATTAAAAAAATAAAAATTGTTTGATACATAGGGCTTTAACAAACGAAATGTTTTGCAATGTTGGGTAGACATTGGATCTTGTTTAATTTTTATACTTTTAAAAGCTATATTGCTTTTAATGATGGCATTTTTGAGGGATATCTGTTATTTTGCTTTTAAGTTTGTGACTTTAATAACTGGTCTTGGTATAGATATTTTCAGTAATCTTAGACTTTAGAACAACTAGAACTTTTCTCTCACATTGTGCAAGTTAGCCACTATTTTCTTGTAGGTCAGCATATATGGTTAGAATCTGAAAGTTATGATGAGCCCAATAAAATGTAGCTTTTATTTTAACATAATAAAATAGGATGCAATGTTATGCGTTTTGGGGAATATATACATTAAATTACAGGCTATTAATCTATACAGAATTGTATTTTGAATTCAACCTGTTTTTGTCTTAAACAGTTAAGACCGCTTTTTTTGTTCTAATGTTACAATAAAAGTTTTCTTTTAATGGACTCCTGGTAAGTGCTGGTTGCATATTATCGTGCAAAAAGTGCTAAGTTGGTTAAAGGATGTTAAAATCCAAAAACAAAAATGTAATATATTGCAAGTTACCAGTACTTACTGTAGATGTAGTGGGTGTAGTTCTTTTCTTTTTTTTCATACTAGAAAGCAATTGCAGAAAATACCCTTTGATCTGAGAAGACAGCAAAAACAATGTTATTTTTCTTACTAATCCTATCATATACCATGTAATTGAGACAAACCAAGGCAGGCATGTTTGAAGTCCAGCCATGGTTCCTACCATAGATATAGTGGAGAAGTGAATGTAGCCAAAAGGGGGCAGGGAGTGTGGTATTTGTGGGATTACCAGGTTAAAATAAAGGGAAATAAGTCTGAGAAAAACTTATACAAAGGCAGTCAAAACATCTAAGGACTGGTAATCTGCAATTTATTAAATTTTTGATTTTGAGTTTAGATCCCTTTAAGGGTGAAACTTTTTATGTCACTTTTTGCTATTATGATGAAAATGTAATTGATGACCTGAGAAGACTGCACAAGAGGAAAACCCTCTTTTAGTTGGTGCCAGTGTCATTTGTTTACAGATTATTATGAAGAAGTACCTGCACTAAAGGCCATATTGATTTAGTAAGGCATGGGTGTCCAACCTGTGGCCCTCCAGCTGTTGCAGACCTACAAGTCCCATGAAGCATTGCAAGGCTGACAGTTGCAATCATGACTTCCAAAGGCAGAGGCATGATGGGGCTTGTAGTTCTGCAACAGCTGGAGGGCAGCAGGTTGGACATCCATGCAGTAAGGTATCACTGAACTAATAGTTTAGGTGATCATTTCGTTTTAGAGATTACTAGGTTAAAGGTAGTTAAGGTAAAGTAATTCCTACAGAAAATATGAGAGTTTTAATTGTTGACCTTCTAAAGGTGCTAGCTCCCTGCCTGTTTTACTATGCCTCTGGCTTCAATAGGTTCTGATGCTTACCCAAACTAATATGCAGATGAGAAAAGTCTGCATTTCTTTCTAGGATATTGTTGGTCAAAAACGTACCTATAGAGAATGTTCACTCGGCCAGACATTCAACAGTTGTCCACAGCCTGCCCCCCACCTGTGGCACAATCTGCCAGGCCGTTGGTTGGTGGTGAATTTTTCTTGTTGTCTCCTGCTGAGTTTTCCATCATTGTCCCTTATGGTTTTCCTGGTTCCTGCTGTTTCTCTGGCTGCTCCAACTTTTGCAATCCTCACTCGGTTTACTTGCAGTCCAGGCACAATTCTGGCCCCCAACATTTGTATAAATATGAAGAAAAACACATAGGAAAAAAATAATTGTCCCAATCACAAGAGTGAAAACACAAATTACTGTGAAAAAACCATCTGAAAGGAAAAAAAAGATATAGTCCCAATCACAATAGTGAAGTCAGTGTATCTTGCTGACAATCAGCAATGGATAAAGAAAATCCTTAAGGTAAGGTATCTTGATATGAAGAGATATAAAAGCAAACTTGGAACAGGAAAGAACTCCATCCACCATTAGAGACACCGCAGGAGGTGATATCAAAATCTCCTTACCAGATGGAATAGACCACTATTACGGCGGTCACTGTGAGCATAGGGATTTTAGGTCTCCCTTCAGACCCACTGCCGGTATCCGGATACAGGTATGGACCCAATCAGGTTATACTTCAGTTAAACCTCCTCTGCCGCCAGATTTAGCAATGTCTTCTCTCTACTTCCTCTCACGTGGAACTTCCTGACATCAGCCCCGTAGCCTAGGATGGCAAGGCACTCCCCTGCAACGCTTTCCTCCTAACTATCCCTTCTCTAGGCTAACAGATTTTGGCTGGAAACTGCAGTGTCTACTTTTAACTCTTTCCTGTGAGGACTGGAAGTTCAGGGAAGCATAACTGAGAGAGCAGGAGCCAGCAGCATTAAAAGTTGTAAACTGCAAGTGCTGGGGTAAGAATTTTAACAAAGAGTTTACTGGGTAATATGTATTTTCTTGTGGTCAATGTGTTAAGCAAAAAAAAAACCCTGAGGGTTTAATTGCTACTTTAAATGCTTGCCGACTGCCGCACGCAGATATACATTGGCAGAATGGCACGGGCAGGCAAAAGAAGAAGCAGCATTGTGGATGAGCGCACGCCGCAAGCTCCGTGACTCTGACCGCGGGTCCCGCGGGCATACCCGCGATCGTGTCACAGGGAGAAAGAAGGGGGAAATGCTTATGTAAACAAGCTTTTCCCCAGTCTTCCTAGTGACAGGACAGTGACCACAGCTTCCTGTAATCAGAAGCGGTGATCACTGTCGTGTCACACACAGCCCATCCCCCCTACAGTTAGAAGCACTCCCTAGGGCACACTTAACCCCTTCAGCGCCACCTAGTGGTTAACCCCTTCACTGCCAGTGTCATTTTCACAGTAATCAGTGCATTTTTATAGCACTGTTCGCTGTAAAAATGGCAATGGTCCCAGAAATGTGTCAAAAGTGTCCGATATGTCTGCCATAGTCGCAGTCACGATACAAATCGCAGATCGCCGCCATTACTAGTAAAAAAAATAATAATAAAAACGCCATAATTCTATTCCCTATTTTGTAGACGCTATAACTTTTGCGCAAACCAATCAATATATGCTTATTGCGATTTTTTTTTTACCAAAAATATGTAGAAGAATACGTATTGGCCTAAACTGAGGAATTTTTTTTATTTTATATATTTTTGGGGGATATTTATTATAGTAAAAAGTAAAAAATATTGAATTTTTTTCAAAATTGTCGCTCTGTTTTTGTTTATAGCGCAAAAAAAATAAAAGCCGCAGAGGTGATCAAATACCACCAAAAGAAATCTCTTTGTGGGAAAAAAAGGACATCAATTTAGTTTGGGAGCCACGTTGCACGACCGCGCAATTGTCAGTTAAAGCGACGCAGTGCCGAATCGCAAAAAGTCCTCTGATCTTTGGCCAGCAAAATGGTCCGGGGCTTAAGTGGTTAATAGATAAGCCATAATAGGTTTATGTGAATTTTATTTTTAATTGTTTACATTGACAATATTGTAAACTTGTTTCATTTGTGAAAAATGTTGATTTAAAGCAACCTTGTCACCAATATAAAATGCCCAAAAAAATCTGCTATCTGAAAAGAAGACCGTAAATACTCCACTTCACTCCATGGATGAGGAATTGCATCCCAAAGTCTGTTGGGAAACTGACAATATCTACAAGTGTGGATTTCCTAAACTCAGTGGCTTGCTTTATTGATATTTTTGGGAAGATTTTCTATTATTATTGTTATTCTATCTTATTACAGAGTGCATTTGTGACACTTGGTTTAATAGGAAAGCCCAGTGCAGCCTAAATGCTTTTATCAGCCTATGTATATTGATCTTATCAAAAAATTCATTTAGAATACAATAAACCCTTCACTGCCAAAAGACAGCAAGGGATGGGTAAGCAGGACTTTATATGTGCCACTGAGAAATCAGACAGATTTAAAAAAACAAAAACATTTTTTATGACACAATTCAAAAAATCACAAGTAGAACAAAGAACATGATTAAAACACAGGCTTCGTGTATATGACCAATATGATGATAATTGGCATCCAGGTAAATTGGTCATAGACACCTAATACTATCATATTGCTCATGAAACCTGTTTTTTATTCATGTTCTTTGTCCTACTTGTAATTTTTACAATTATGTGATAAAAAACATATATATATATATATATTAATGCTGTGTGCTTCCTCTGTGGCACATATGAAATCCTGTTTACCTATCTCTGCCTTTTTTGGCAGTGACGGGTTTTTTGTATTCTCTGTGTACGTTCAGGGATGGTGCCCACTGGGAAATAAAATTCTGCACAAACAGAGCATCTCCACACAACCTTATATATTATGAAGACATTCCATCATCTTACAGGACATAGGGGAGCTGGAGGTATCCGTTCTGTGAGTCATTTAGTCATGTTTAACACAAAAGAAAACCCTTGTTTTGCATAGAGTTCTTCACCTTCTGTTTGCAAGTGGTAAATACAATTTACTCATATGCAATATTTCTTACTTACATTATTAGAAAGAAATAACTGTTAACATTTATACCTCAATATATAGATAAGGTATATTTATTTATTTATTCACCATATATAATTTTTATTTATGCTGTACATTTTCTTTAAAGTATCAAAGTAATTTTAAAGCAGACTAAACCCAATCCCTAAGGTCTTATATACAGTAACTAGTAATGTTAAAGAAATTTTTTGTTTTTAAGCTTTTTAAATCTTTAGCTTACATCAGCCGAAAAGCTGGTGATGCTGTAGCAGGTAGTGTTTACTGCTACCATTAATGCTGCTCCAGTGGGAAGTTAGGGGTTTAGGCCTCATGCCCACGGACGTTTTTAAAGGCACGTTGTTGAGCGTTTTTTACAGCTTAAAAACGCCTGTCCATGTTAGTCTATAGCTTCATGCCCACCTAGACGTTTTTGAGCTGCAAACAGCATAGACGTTTTTAAGCTGTAAAAAAAAACCAGGACCAGTGTGTTCCTCAGCGTCGGAGTTGGGCAGAAAAAAACACGAGCGTCAAAAATAAATAAAAAATTTACAATAACAAGGACAGGCGTTTTTAAGCTGTAAAAAACGCAGCTGTTAAAAACGTCTGTGGGCATGAAGCCTTACTATAATTCCCGGATTTTTTCCTGGTGGGTTTTGCTGGGTCCTACCCCTCGGTCTTGTGTGATATAAATGGACAGGGGTCCGGGTCCACGTAATCTGTTTTGTAAAAAGATTATATAATGTGCAGTGTGTCTCCTTTTGTAACTTTATTGTGGAAAATACCTTATTTACAGCGCCGCTCACGTGACCCGCCGGAGAACTTCTGCTCTCCCCCCAGCTGACGTCAACAGCCCCTCCCTCTACAGTGCTCAGAGTGGTACACACCATATTTGCGCAGCAGTCTTACAAGCGCACTTTTTGGGGAAAAAAATACACTTTATTGAATAAAAAAATACAACAGTAAAGTTAGCACAATTTTTTTTATATTGTGAAAGATAATGTGTCGCGGAGTAAATTGATACCCAACATGTCACGCTTCAAAATTGCACCCGCTCGTGGAATAGCGACAAACTTTTACCCTTACAAATCTCCATAGGCGATGTTTAAAAATTTCTACAGGTTACCAGTTTTGAGTTACAGAGCAGGTCTAGGACTAGAATTATTGCTCTCGCTCTTACGATCGCGGCGATACCTCACATGTGTGGGTTGAACACCGTTTTCATATGTGGGAGCTACTCACGTATGCGTTCGCTTCTGTGCGTGAGCTCGTTGGGACGGGACACTTTAAAAAAAAAATACATATATATATATATATTATTTATTTTACTTTTAGTTTTTTATTTTGAAAAATTTTTGGGTCACTTTTATTCCTATTACAAGGAATGTAAACATCCCTTGTAATAGAAAAAAAGCAAGACAGGACCTCTTAAATATGAGATCTGGGATCAAAACTATTACACTAAAATGCAATGAAAAAAAAATAATTATGTTTTAAGAGCTGAGGGCGAAAGTGACGTTTGATGTCGCTTCTGCCCTCCCATGCCAGGAGCTGAGCAGGAGCCATCTTCCCCTCAGTCGGCGGTTCCGGTAAGCGGCGGAGACTACCGGAGCGCGCCGTGAGGGGGGCACCTTTCCTGCCACCGATAAAAGTGATCTCTTGGCGAATCCGCTGTGGGGACCACTTTTCTCATAAAGACAAACGCACGCCGTTTCCGAAAATACCGGGGTTATGGCAGCTAGCTGCTGCCATAATCCCGGTATTTAGTGTCAAAGTACCGTTGTACAGGTACGGCGATTTGCGTGAAGATTGTCATGATGACATGACTGTATTTGAATATATGTAGATTATTGTAGATAACGTAAAATAAGACATCCCCTGAAAATAAGCCCTACTTTGTTTTTTGTAGCCAAAATTAATATTAGACCCGGTCTTATTTTCGGGGAAACTCAGTATTAAAGGGTTTAGGAAAGTAAATCTTATCCATTTAGGGTTTACATCTATTTTAAATATGTTGTCCTAAATGTGACTAATTATCAGCTTACATTTCACTAATGTAAATCAGTATATACATAGATTTTGTTTTTTGCAGTGTAAATGAACGTCCATAACTGGAAAGAGTGACCCACGGTGACTTGAGTATCAATCAGCTGCAGGCAGACACCTCTGGGTAATGAAAGAGTTAAGCCAAACAATTTATATAAACAAAGCAAGGATGTAATTATTACCCTTCTGGGACTACACTCTACATATGTTCAGAACACTGGTGCTTTGCAAAAAGACATTTCCATGGTTTAAAGGAATGGACTCTGCGGTCAGAGATCTTGTGATTTTGGCTTCCTGGTCCCTTGACTCAGCCCTTCATGTGATCTGGAATACATTCCTGTATTTTACAGGGTATTCAAAAGACTTAACCCTTAGGGCTCCTAAATGTTCAGGCAGCCTTTGTGCTCCGTGACAATATGATTGCTGCTTTCCAATGGACTGGCTGTCACGTTGTAAATAAAGCAGTAGGGGGTCCCCTGGTTGGCTGTGATCATGCTTGGAGCAAAAAAAAAAGTCTGCAGTGAATATGAGCTTTTAAAGCATTCTTAGTTTCAACATCATAACCTTGCCATGTGGCACTCATGAATCCCAGACAACATCATAGGGATGTATAAATACTTTCCATGCTTACTAGTGAACCTTCAGTAAGGTGATCAGACCTTTCCCTTATGGGCTGCTGGAGCAGCAGTTATTTATTTTCCTAGTACATACATTCCCAGCATCTGTAAATTGTATTCCTTTAATGTATAACTCAGCAGCTGCTTCATTCACTTCATCTTTCACTGGAACATTTTACTTAGTCATGTGAGTGCTGGTGGCGTTAGAGAATCCTGTTATTGCAATTCCAGACCTGTAACAGTTTGTGTAACACAAAAACTTGACAGCTCTGAGTATTGCACGTATATAAAAAATTTCTATACTTATAAGTACATGATGAGAATATCATGTTTATAACATTTCTGCATGGAATGAAATTAAAATACTGTGTAATAGTTTGCAGATGCTAAGGTTACATTTGCAAACTGACTTGTATAAAAGCAGACTGGAAATTGACAGCGATTCTATACCAAAAATTGAAGTCACCTGACACTTACTGAGATTTTAACTGGTGTTCCATATAGTAATCATGTTCTAGAATCTGGTCTTCGCCTGCAGCACGTTGGTCTGTGAAGCAGCCAAGATGGCAGTCTGGCAAGGAAATTGTCAACTTTCTGTATTTACAAAGTGGAAAACCTTCAGAATGTGCCCTTTGTAAAATCATTACATGTGTTACTGCCAAGAGTAGCACCCGATTTATACTTTAATTACACCTCGGTCAGTTATCTTGCTCCACCATCCTGAATTTTTTTACCCCACTCACTCAATTTTTTTTTTTTAATTATGCTGACTGCAGTTTCCTAATTACACTGGTACAGCTATAGTGTAAAATGTAACATTCATGAATGTTCGTTCGTGATTGAGATCAAAAACTTGTACCTAACAGCCTAACATACTTGAACCTCTTTAGTAGCAATATAGAATATTAATCAAATGTTCCTACATCCATTACCAAAAATAATTTAAAGTTGAACTCCAGCCAGGGACCCTCTGTCCCCATCCCCTCTAGCTTATCATTCTACGTGATTAACCACTTTGGCTCTCACACCTGTTTACCCCCTATGGATCAGACCTTATTTCACATTTCTCTTTGAATATTTTATTATGTTTTAATAAAGCATAACACAGGTCATAAGAAAAGTACCATTCACATTAGTACAATACAATGAAAAGAATAAAATGCAAAAAAGCAGTTATAACTATACTTCTCTCATGAAGTATATAGAACCAAATGTAAGGAGTATTCCTTAGTGTAACATTTCAGTTATCATAACAATTTAGTGATGTTGTTCTATCTATCATCAATACCAATCATATATAATCAAGATAGAAGAATATAAAAGGTAATATTTAGTTATAGCGAGAATGGAAGAAGATAGCGTTTGCTCAATACATAATTCACATTTCTGCTATGTGTCTGTTCATGAGTCTATAACTTTGTATTTACTTATGATAAAGTATTGATACATAGATTGTTTTTTTGGGGGGGGGGACAAACTGGGCTTTCTTGTGACCCTAAAGTCCTCTGAAATTTTTTTTTATTTATTTGCATTTTAGGGGAAAAAGAGTAAAAATTTGAGAAAGTACCATTAATGTGAGGAAAACGTACATTTTATTCTGCCACTTGTTCTCTTTACTGCAACATTAAAATTAAATTTTTAGTACAAAGCATGTTAACCACTTAAGCCCCGTACCGTTTGGCCAAAGACCAGAGGACTTTTTGCGATTCGGCACTGCGTCGCTTTAACTGACAATTGCGCGGTCGTGCGACACGGCTCCCAAACAAAATTAACGTCCTTTTTTTCCCACAAATAGACATTTCTTTTGGTGGTATTTGATCACCTCTGCGGTTTTTATTTTTTGCGCTATGAACAAAAATAGAGCGACAATTTTGAAAAAAATGCAATATTTTTTACTTTTTAGTATAATAAATATCCCCAAAAAATCTATAAAAAAAATAAAAAATTTCCTCAGTTTGGGACGATACGTATTCTTCTACATATTTTTGGTAAAAAAAAAATGCAATAAGCGTTTATTTGTAGTGTATTTTAAATGAAAAAATAGTAGCGCTGCGTTCATATAGTAGAATATACACAAATCTAAAATAACAAATAGGACACCACGTGATAGTGAACCAAATTTACATATTATATATATCTTCAAAGTTGAAATAAACATGTGCTCATAACGTTCATACGGTGAAACCAAAGTAATTGTTGAAAAACATCAAGGTCAAGTCCATAAGTTGTGTATTTTCAAGTGATTAAACCCAAACAATCTTCAACAAGTTTGAAAATCTTCCACCACACCGCTTGAGATTGTGATTCCACTCCCTTAAGGATTGCACTCACCAGAAAAATTTGCCTTGCACTCTCATGCTCGGCAGTAAGGCTTAATACACCCACCAGGGTAAACAAGTGGTTCCAACGGTGCTCAACAGAAGGAGGAAACCCCACATGTAAAAATGAAAAGTGCTTCCAATAGTGAAGTATTGTAAAACCATTTATTAAAAAAGGCACATGTAACCTTCAACCATTGCACTTACATCACTTTAATCCTATAAAGGCACTTCAAAAGGTAAAACTTCTAAGAGCAGAAAGCTTGCAGCGGTATATTGCGGTCACGGCGATTGCCGTACAGCCACGCCCGGACATGTTTCGTCACTAAGACTTTTTATTCTTTTTATTCATCTATTGACACAGAGACACACACATGGTCCAGCAGACGGACGTGTGTGCAAGGAGCTCCTGACATCCAGGAGTAATCCACGGATTACACTTGCGTTGCCTGCCGGTCTACTGCTCCCCCTAGACCCGGTTCTCCCCAGCCCAGCTCTCCCAGCTTCCCCAACTCTCCAGTGTGCCGCTATCCGGGCGTCCGCTCTAGACCGCTAGACCCTCAGGACAGACCGTGGCTGCGGCCTAACTCTGGTTATCCTAGAGTCTCGTTTTCCTCCAATTCCTGCCTCCCGAAGCCGCAGCGGTAGCTGCCCGATCCCCTCAGGGACAGACCACGGCTCTGGCCTAGCTCTGGCCACAGTGGCCATCTTGGTCCACCCAGCCTTGGCACCAAACACCTTCTCCCGACCACCACGTCACTCCTGCCGGATTCATACCAAAGGACTCACCTAATACTAGCCAACTGCCAGCAACCCCCCTCCAGGCCACTCACAATCGGCAGCCTGAAGGACGAACCAGGGATCCGGCCTGGTAAGTAGCGGCCATCTTAATACACCCGAGTGCTCTCACCACAAATGCCCTGACATCCTCCTTTCACCCCCCCACCGCTCAGCGTCCGCACCCTCATCATTGTCATCTGAGCATCATCATCGGCTTCTCAGTCTGGACTGGCTGTCTTGCTTTAACCTGACAACTAGGTAAGTACACCAGGCACCAGCCAACCATAGGAAGTTGATCCAGGGTTAACCCCGATTGCCTCTCGGGGGATCAGGAAGGAATTTTTTCCCCTGCTGTAGCTAATTGGCTCGTGCTCGGCTGGGGTTTTTCACCTTCCTCTGGATCAACTGGGGGGGTAGATTGGGTCATCCTCATCATCATCATCACCACCACCATCGGATCATCATCACCATCTTCATCATCTTATCATCATTCATCTTATCATCTTCGGCATTTGCTCACCATGTTCAACATGAAATACTGCATGACACCCTCCGTGGCCTAATGAATACACTACCAACCTCCATCCAAAAATACTATGAAAAGAACAACTTCTAAGAATCAATCGACGATCGACCGCCAAAAACAGGATGGCATCATTTCAACTACAACACCTATCATGCGCCCTGATCAACACCAGATCTGCAGTCAAGCAGAGACAGGAAATTCACGACTTTGTTACCTAACACAACACAGATTGCTTTTTCATCACGAAAAGCTCGCTAACATCGGACTGTAACACCATCCTAGCAGAATTAGTGCCTGAGAACTCAGAGTATTTTTTTTACACTTGTGCGCAGTGGTGGAGATGCTACACCACACTATCGTTTCCTCTAGATGTTTTGGGAAGTCAAGACGCTAGCAAAGGTGCCCTTATCCATCTTCACATGTGGGTGGTTTGTTTTTCATACCTGCCTCCAATGTAGATTTACACCAGGACATTGTTTTTCAGATTCCATTTGGCCACCACCATTTGGTTCATTTTTGGCATACCATGCAAGTCAGCACACCATGTCCTGTATTTACTTTTTTGGGGGGGTCCTCTGTGCCCCCCCGCCTGTGTGCATGGCACGTCGTCTCAGCTCCCGTGGCGGACTCGTGTGGCCGGGGCCCTATAATCACCACGTCCTCCTGCCCAAGATTCTATGTGAGTACCCCAGGTGGATATATATTTTCCATCTTCCAACCTTTCTCATCCCTTTTTGATCACCCACCTTACTTAACCAGTTCGCACTATTATATTCTTTGTAGATATTTCAAGCATCCGCCCCTGAAGAGTGTCCCATTTACACGAAACGCGTCGGGCACCAGGGATGCACTACATGACCTTATAGGACAAACTCCATTCAACCTTTTATGTGTCACTGTTTTTTTATATACAGATATACATGTTTATATATATATATATATTTTATTTTTGTCGCCATTGCTGTCAACAGGATATCTGTACACATGTATATTCATTCTATGTATCCATTTATCAGCCCAGATGTCTATGTGGCGCTTGGTTATGCATTGTTGTTTCCTTGTTGCTTGTACTGTACACGCACATACATATGTGTCTGGCAGACAATATGAAACTACATTTAGTGCAATGTTTTTTTGTTTAACATATAAATCTGGCTCTGTGATGTGTCATGCATTTTTATGATCAATAAATGTGTACTTTTTACCCGCACCATGCCTGCAGCCTCATCTAAAGTCCCAAACTTCCCCCCTCTTATATACTTGTGCGCAGTGGTGGAACAATAAGTCAGGGGGTGCAGGACTTTTTGACCAACTTTTACAATAAGCGTTTATTGATTGGTTTGCGCAAAAGTTATAGCGTCTACAAAATAGGGGATAGTTTTATGGCAGATTTTTATTGTGACTTTGACATTATGGCAGACACATCGGACACTTTTGACACCATTTTGGCACCATTGTCATTTTTACAGCGATCAGTGCTATAAAAATGCACTGATTACTGTAAAAATGACACTGTCAGTGAAGGGGTTAACCTGTAGGAGGCGCTGAAGGAGTTAAGTGTGTCCTAGGGAGTGATTCTAACTGTTAGGGGGCGTGGCTACGAGTGACACATCACTGATCGCTGCTCCCGATGAGAGGGAGCAGACGATCAGTGACAGTGTCACTAGGCAGAACGGGGAGATGCTTGTTTACACTGACATCTCCCCGTTATTCAGCTCTGTGACCCGATCGCGGGACACCGGCGGACATCGAGTCCGCGGGTCCCGCGGGCACGGTCACGGAGCTCGCGGCTGGGACGCGCGCGCGCCCGCATGGCGGGACTTTTAAAGTGACGTATATACCATTCTGCCGACGTATATGTACAGGAGCCGGTCGTTAACCGGTTAAAGTTATTTACAAAAGAAATAATGTTTTTTTTATTTTTATTTTTTGCATACATTTATTTTTTCTCATAATGCATCAGTAAGTTATCGTTCTTACTGATTTAAAATAATACAGATATACCTTAAACCACTTATTTTTAACAGTATATTCTTAAAGATAACAATGTATATACTGTATGTGCTTTATAAAAAAATGTTTCCAGCTAATTTAAAATAGGAACATAGAACAGGAGATGAAAGTGTTAAATAGTGATTATACAGGTTGAAATGAAAGGGATAAAGTGATTGTAAGGGTTAATTTTTTTTATTTTTTAAATAACAAACATGTCGTACTTCCCTCCACTGTGCAGCTTGTTTTGCACAGAGTGGCCCCGAACCTTGTCTTCTGGGGTCCCTCGGCGGCTCTCACGGCTTCTCCCTGCATCAGATAACCCCCCTATGAGAAGCGCTCTCCCGGGGGGTTACCTTGCGGGCACGCTCCCGAGTCCAGCATTTGCATCTATAGACACGAATGCCGGACTCAGCCCCGCCCCCGGACACTCGTGTCATTGGATTTGATTGACAGCAGCGGGAGCCAATGGCTACGCTGCTATTAATCTAGCCAATCAAGAGCCGGGACCCTGTGGGGGGTTACCTTGCGGTCACGCTCCCGAGTCCAGCATTTGCATCTATAGACACGAATGCCGGACTCGGCCCCGCCCCGGACACTCGTGTCATTGGATTTGATTGACAGCAGCGGGAGCCAATGGCTACGCTGCTATTAATCTAGCCAATCAAGAGCCGGGACCCTGTGGAGTGAGGGCAAGCGCGTCTCTGCCGAAAGAAATACGGGGCTCAAGTAAGTAAAACGGGGGGCTGGGGGGGGGCAGTCACAGCCAGGTGTTTTTTCACCTTAATGCATAGGATGCATAGGGAGTTCCAGCCTTTTTATGTTTATTAAAAGTCAGCAGCTACAAAAAGTGTAGCTGCTGACTCTTAATAAACAGACACTTAGCTGCTTCATGGTCCAGCGATGCGGCCGCCCGTAGCGTCGACCCTTTCCCCCCTCTCCGCCGGCGCCTCCATTCACACTGTGGGCACCCAGCCATGACAGCTTTCGGGCTTCACGGCCGGGCGGGCGCGCACTGCGCATTCGTGAGTCATGCTGTGCTCTAGGAGTGGACAGGCGATCTTCCAGGGGCGTGTCATGTGTCGCAGTGCGAACTGTGAGAACACCCATGCGATCCGATTCTAGTGTGGGGAGAAACAAGTCCCTGCACTATTTTCTGTGCAAATCAAATGCGAGTTCAGCCATACAACCTTATGGCTGAACTCACATTGTTTAGAGATCGCATGTGATCGGCACCTGCAGTGCGGGTGCAAATCAAATACGATTTCTGAGATCGCGCTAGTGTAAACACAGGCTAAAGTGAAATTCAAGCCTAACACTAACTATTTTTAAAAATGTTCCCTCCCTCCTACCCTGCCTAACAAAAACAAAGATCTGTAATCTGTATACTTACCTTTTTTAGTTTGCTCCGGTCCAGGCACTTGATCCTGTAGCTCCAGCTTCCCATGTAATGGAATGCTTGAATGTCTCCCATAGGCTCCCATGGCCCAGCTGTCGTTGGATCTCTCTCCTCCTCCCTGCAGATCCACTAACTGACACAGGGGAGTTGGAGCTGCAGGATCACATAACAAAGTGAAAAAAAAAAGTAAGTACACAAAGATTTTTATACACAGTGTAGGCAGGATAGGTAGGAGGAGGGGGGAAGGAACATTTTTAAGAATAGTTAGTGTTACATTTGAATTCCACTTTAACAAATAAATAGGAAGAACTTTTCCTACTTACAAATTAAATAAAAAAATCATACATACACATATCTAAAGCTACAACAATTTAAATAATTACACAAAATTACATGTAGCGGGTATTTGAATTTAGGGGAAGCATCTGGGTGGTAGTGTAACCCAGATGCACTGATTGCTAGGTAATCTGAGACCCTTTTATGGTTCTTGGAGGACTCTGGTGGTGTGAGGATCCCTGCGGCCTATAGGTGGCATTGTTGCCGGGAGACGGGGTTGAACTCACACCGCGAGACTGTGCCTTTTTGTCCTCCCCTGGCACTGGTACAGCGGGGCGGGGAACCCGCTGTGACGCAAAGAGAGAGTAGATAAAAGGGGCGGACGCCCTTACCACAGGGTTCAAAGTTCAGAGTTGGAGGACGCGGCCGCACCCAGGCATCTTCCGCCTGGGTGCTGGTGTTCCGGGCCCAGGTGCCCTTGACCTGGCCGGAGCGAGAGATGGAGTCCATCTCAGGCACCTTTAGCCTGGGGTGAGGTACTACTGCCGAGGCCTGGAGCCCAGTAACTTCGACTGGGTTCCGCAAGGGTGGAGGAGTCCGAGGGGCCCTAAGGTGTTGGGGCCCGTATCTGAGGCGAGGAGGCCAGGGAGCGTAACCCTGCCGAATAGTCTGGTGCAGCATTAATCCGGTGACGGTGGGGCCTCTGGTAACTCTCTTGGAGGGATGTCTTCCCCCTGACAGGCGCTGCAAGGTAGCGAAGGTAACTCCAGTTCCTGTCCATTAGAGTCGCTGGAAGAGACTCTGAAGCTAAAAGTAAATTTTTACAGCCACCGTGCTTACCAACCGTTGGTGATACCTCAACAGTTTAGATTTCTTTGCGGATTGTGCCTTGACCTACTCCCCACCAATACTGAACTGTTCTATGGGTCTCAAACTGTCTGCTCGCAAAGGAATATTTGTTTGCCGTTATGGAATAAATAAGTGTTGGACCTTTTCAGTGTGTGGTACTCCAGTTACTGGGAGCAAAGGGGATTATCAGCAGAACAGACTTGGCTCTGAAGCCTTGTACACACGAACGAGTTTCTCGGCAAGAAACGACAAGAAAACTGCCGAGATAGCTTTCTTGTCGAGAAAATCGTTCGTGTGTATGGTTTCTCGTCAAGAAAACCGACAAGAATCTCGACGAGAAATATAGAGAACCTGGTCTCTATTTTCTCATCGAGATTCTTGTCAGCCTGTTTCTCGACGAGAAAAGTGTGTGTGTGTACACTTACCTGTCCTCCGGGAAACCCACGCATGCTCGAAATGACTACGACGCATGCACGGTAGCTTCCTAGGCATAGTTAGGGTGTAGCAAGATGGCGGCGACGGCATCGAATGTGACGAGCGCACGCTCGTCGTAGTCGATGACGTCACCGCGTTCGCTCCATTCAAAGAACCGCGGGTTCTTTGAATGGAGCGTCTGTACACTCGGCCAGGACAAGTTTCTTGTCCAAGAATCTCGTCAAGAAAAACGACGTGTTTTTTCCTGACGAGATTCTCGGTCGTGTGTACGAGGCTTGAGTGTTCAAACACAGCCCAAGGGTAAACTGGTACTGGCCTTCACCTCTACACCCTGCAATCTAGAGGACATGGGCCGTGGCGCATCTCACTTCCCCCTCCAAGGTACCCCTAGATCAGAGCCAGAGTAACCGATAAAGAAGAGGAAGGGGGTGAGGCCGCTACATACACACAGTACAAAATCAACAAAAAAAATTCACAACCCCGCTGCTAGTTTCTAATCACCTACTAAACCAAATCCTCACAAAATAAACAGCATAAAAGCTTGATCTTTTTTTTTTTTTTTTTACTCATTCAGTGGGTCATAGTTGGTCATAGTTGGTCACTGATGTCACTTGGGAGACCCCTCCTCTTTGTTTACTTTTTGCAGTCGACCCCAATATGCATCAGAATCGGACATGTTTGGTGGTCAGTGGGATTTTCTTTAGATGGTCATTGGGCGTCGTTCAGCGTACTGGATGATGTGATTATTGATAGGTTGTTAAAGGGAGCTTTCAGATTGTCGTTAGCCCTCTGCCCGCACAACCCTATAACAACTCATCCAGGGTTGTGGGGAAGAGGCCACTTTCCTTATCAAGTTGGGGACAAGGTGATTTGCCAAGTGTTGAAGGCATGTGGCCTGGTATGGTTCAGGAGGGGGGGGGTCACATGCCTGCCCCCCTTATTCCTGATCTGTCAGTCTGCTTATTAAGATAAGGGTCTGGAAAAAAATTCTGGGGGGACCACATGCTTTTTTTTATTTCTGCGTAGGCTCCCCCTTGATATCCATTCCAGATTCTCATCAAGGATAAATGTCTGGTATGTTTTTTTTAGGGGAAACCCCACACCATTTTTTATGGGGTCCCCCATTAACATCTTTATCATACCAACTTTTACAATAAGCGTTTATTGATTGGTTTGCGCAAAAGTTATAGCGTCTAGAGCTGTAAATTTCTGGAAATTAAAACAGCATTTGTTTAATTTGTAAATGTCAGTTTTGCTGTAGTAAGCCATCTACATCGTACAGATGCACCACTTCACAAGCAGGTTAAGGGCAACCCCAGGCATGTTATTTAAAAAAAAAAGCTTTTTTACATTTTAGCCTTAAATTATTAAAATCACTACTCTCTGCCAAAAACATTTTTAAAAAACTTTTTTTGTTTTATTACTTGTTCCCCAGGGGAAAAAATGGATAATACAGCTTTTGCACATTTGGCTCCCATGGACATTAATAGGAATCAAATTTGGCACCCGAACCTTACTCATGATCTGTATACCTACCTGGAACCTAGGTATGTTGGGTGTATCCCTACAGATGACCCTTCCCCCCAACTTTGGCTTGTGACTGAGTGCCACTGTGTATTTTTTCCAAGGGTTTATGAACTCTTCCCATTCAAACAGATGGTCTCTTTTGCCGTGTCCTCTTTCTGACATTGTGATTGCACAAACTTTGCCAACCAGTGCAAGCTTAGCAGTAATTTTCTTTCAATCTAGAGTTATCTTTCTATACTATTAACCGCTTAAGGACCGGCGCACGCAGATTTCCATTGACAGAATGGCACGGACAGGCAAATGGCCGTATATATACGTCTCCTTTAATTTGCCGCTGTATGGTTGCGCTCGTGACCCTGTCATGAGCTCCGAAACCCCGCGGGACTTACGGACTCGATGTCCGCCGGTGTCCCGCGATCGGGTCACAGAGCTGAAGAACAAGGAGATGCTAGTGTAAACACAGCATCTCCCCGTCCTTCCTAGTGACATGTCACTGATCGTCTGTTCCCTGTCATCGGGAACGGCGATCAGTGACGTGTCACGGCAAGCCACGCCCCTAACAGTTAGAAGCACATCCTAGGTCACAATTAACCCCTTCAGCGCCCCCTACAGGTTAACCCCTTTACTGCCAGTGTCATTTTTTCCAGTAATCAGTGCATTTTTATAGCACTGATCGCTGTAAAAATTATAATGGTGTCAAAAGTGTCCGATGTGTCCCCCATAATGTCGCAGTCACGATAAAAATCGATGATCGCCGCATTTGTGAGGGAACAGGATTTTAAAATTAATCATGTTTTAATAAAAGATGAATTTTAAATATTACCTATTTGCATTTATGTCACTTTTTCCGTGATTTGACCTCTTTGGAAAACAAACCTGCCATTATTTCATAACAATAGTCATTTATGGTCGCCTGGCATGTTTTCAAATATATATACAGTCTTCTGCTGACTTTTGAATTTGCCTATTATTGTATATACTGTATATTAATCACCGCCTACCTTGAGTGGGTGGTAGTTGAGGCCATAACGCTTTTTTGGATGCTTTTTAAATATTGTATACATTTTTTGCCACCTTAAAAGTCCCAAACTTTTTCAGTATTGTTCTAAATATTTGTACTACAGTGATACAGCGCCAATTTGGTCTCCCCCAATCCGTTCCATTTTTTTTCAAATGCAAAGAGGTCTTTGAATGTTAGCCAAAAATTTATAATTTCCAACTAGAATGTTCCACAATTAACTGAGCATTAAATAGATCCACAGATATATCAATTTAATGGAAGCAAATCCTGAGAAGCCTGGACAGAAAGGTTCAAAGTATCTACTTGACTTCCTAAGTATCTACTTGAAGTATTGGCCAATACTATACTGTATGTGATAATGAGTTATCCACCATGGCTAAATATACATCAATATAAGGGTATTACTGTTGTGCTGTTATGGAATCCAACAAATTATATAGTGAAATGCATTGTATGGGTCCCACTCTCGTTTCCACTAGGACCTTAGCATTTTTCCATCACCCCTGAGTGTTTTTCTTAGTGGTTCCCAATCACATAAGCAATGCTTGTGAAAAGAGTGTATTACTATTCTATGAAGTAGGAAAGATATACTTTTCTTTAAAATCCAGTGCTTTCAGAGAATCTCAGTGTCATCCATGAGCCATGAGATGGGGGGAGGATTTATTCACTGCTAGGCTTACATATATCCAAACTGCATACTAAGTAATATTAACCACTTAAGCCCCAGACCATTTTGTAGCTAAAGGACCAGGCCACTTTTTGCGATTAGGCACTACGTCGCTTTAACTGACAATTGCGCGGTCGTGTGACGTGGCTCACAAACAAAATTGGCGTCCTTTTTTTCCCACAAAGAGTTTTCTTTTGGTGGTATTTGATCACCTCTGCGGTTTTTTTTTTGCGCTATAAACAAAAATAGTGGAAATTTTTAAAAAAATGCAATATTTTTTACTTTTTGCTATAATAAATATCCCCAACAAATATATTTAAAAAAAAATTCCTCAGTTTAGGCCGATACGCAATAAGCGTTTATTGATTGGTTTGCGCAAAAGTTATAGCGTCTACAAAATAGTGGATAGTTTTATGGCATTTTAATTAATATATATTTTTTTAATAGTAATGGCGGCGATCAGCGATTTTTATCGTGACTGCGACATTTTGGCGGACACATCGGACACTTTTGACACTATTTTGGGACCATTGTAATTTTTACTGCGATCAGTGCTATAAAAATGCACTGATTACTGTGAAAATGACACTGGCAGTGAAGGGGTTAACCCGTAGGGGGCGCTGAAGGGGTTAAGTGTGACCTAATGTGTGATTCTTACGGTGTGGGGGCGTGGCTTGGTGTGTGACGTCACTGATCGTCGTTCCCTATGACAGGGAACAGACGATCAGTGACAGTCTCACTAGGAAGCACGGGGAGAGGTTTGTTTACACTTACCTCTCCCCATTCTTCAGCTCTGTGACCCGATCGCACGACCCACAGCTGGGCATCTTAAAGAGGACGTACCTGTACGTGCTTGTACAGTCCTTAATTGGTTAAGGTGTTTCGCCTGATGTCCTAGCAACAGCAATGTAAACATTTTAAACAATTATATCACAAAACAGTATTACTCATTTTAATTGTATCAAATAATCCAAAAGCAATGTAAACAACTATATCCCAAAACATGATTATACATTATATCACATAATATTGTATAATATATCACATAATCCTACTACACCTGGGAATGAGTGTGTCATCTGGGAGCATGGCCAGCTGGGAAGACCTATGGAATGGGACATTGGGAAAGACTTGTATATTAATGAGGGAATCTTGATTACTCTCGGTGATGGAAGCTGAATGCTATGGACTTAGTATACACAAGGAAGTAGTACCAACTCTGTGATGCTCCCAAGGATTAGAGAAGATCGCTTACAAATTATGTGATGCCATTCTGCACCCAAATGACAGCTACAGAATGTCTTCTCCTGTGTTTGTTGTTCTGAGCAGAAGAGTTCTGTCAGTATGGCAATGTAATGTTAAAAGTCATTGCCATCTTTGAAGAGCTACTGCAAAATGTGGAAAATATATTTCCTAGAATATTAAAGCCTTTGGCCAGGGTTGTCGTCAGCTAGCCTATGGCCAGGAGTTTGACACAATATGGGGAAGGCATAAAACTACCATCAGGTGGGTAGCTGTCCTATCCAAGAAGATGCGGGGCAGGGATTCTAACCATTTGGTGCCAACACACAGCCAATCGCCATCCCCCTTACACACTTC
Organism: Rana muscosa; assembly: GCA_029206835.1. Classification (NCBI taxonomy): domain Eukaryota; kingdom Metazoa; phylum Chordata; class Amphibia; order Anura; family Ranidae; genus Rana; species Rana muscosa. The sequence continues at coordinate 877,610,115 of CM055116.1, read as the reverse complement.
CTAAAAGCACATATTTAAATTCACTTTTATTACATTTATCCATCTTATGCACACGTTTTTTTTCCTTTTTTTTAACTGACCGTTTGCTATGACAAAAGAAACTATTTAAATCTCATTTTGATAAGCCTCAGTTTGACCAAATTAGCATCTAATAGCTTATCTAAATGTACATGAAAGGTAACTCGATACATATAAATGCTTTCTAAACCGTCTTACCTGCATCTTGAGTTTTTCATCTGCATAAGATGTGCATGGTTCATGTAGTTTCATTGTGCAGGTGAGAGAACTGACACTTCCTGTGAAGAAACCATATATCCCACAATCTCTGCTCTGCAGGTGAGAGCTCACAAACAGGTACAACAATGATGGGAGGAGATTTGGTTCATCAAGGCATGGCAAGGCATACACTGGACACTGTGTGACCTGGACCAAGAGGTTACCTGTTCCTAGGCACAAGATAGGTAGAATAATACACGGATAAAGGGAAATCGATCAGCAATAACAAAACCTGCAACCAAGTGAGCCCATCAAGGTAATGCAAAAAAGCAAGAAACAAAGGGGATAAAACTACCGGTACATTAATATCTAGTTAAAACAAAAACATTTGAAGAATGTACAATGACTTTAAAGCTGAATTTGAGGTAATATTTTAATGGATTTTTTTACATTGTTACATTTGTCCAGTTTGGACCCTATTCATTTGTATGAAGTGTAATTTTTAACAATAGACTCACTTAAAATATTAAAGTCTTATTATAACACTAGTAATTAAAAAAGTAGCTAAAATATCATTGGTTGCTATAAAAAAAATGCCTACTTTTTCTTCTGACCCAACTATAAATTCACTGTACAATGCACCAGAAAGCCGAGGTCAGTATGCTAATTAAAACGAGTATATCCAGTCTTTGCATTTAGGTTTCAATTATTTTTACATTTTCTACAATTCCTTTTCAAGACCCAGAGGGATTCTATGTTCAAAGAAAAAGGCTGCATTGGCCTTTGTGGGGAAACTGGAACCTTGATAAAAATCTCCCTGGCTTTTATCAATGTAAAATTAATTGAATTAAGCACTGTCATTTCAAAACATGAAATCTGGCAGTGTAATAACTTGATAACATTGCATTAAACAGTAAAGTAATCAGCACTTTTATTCTAATCCAAGATGATTATGGTATGTAAAAGATATCTTTTTTTTTCTGATGGCCAAATATATTCATTTTGCATTGAAAGGCTAGACTGCATTATTAGCATTGAAAATTGTCTTAACCTTTTCTGGGCAAGAAATCCACATACCGTATATACTCAAGTATAAGCCGACCCGAATATAAGCCGAGGCACCTAATTTTACCACAAAAAACTGGGAAAACGTATTGACTCGAGTATAAGCCTAGGGTGTCCATCTGTGTGCCTCACTGTGTCCATGTGTATGCCTCACTGTGCCCATGCCTCTCTGTGCCTATGCCTCACTGTGTCCATGACTAGACTGACGTTTAACATGGGAGTCTATGGAAGGGGTGCCCGGCTTTGAAAAATCGGTGCTCCCCGGCCGTAGGTCTTCCAGACATCAAACTTTGCACACTTATAGAGAAAGAGTGGGGCTACATGTGTGGCAAGTACCGGGTCCCCAAAGTCAGGGAGATCAGGCGCAAAAAGGTGACTTGAGTATAAGCCGAGGGGGGGGAATTTTCAGCACAAAAAAATGTGCTGAAAAACTCAGCTTATACTCAAGTATATACAGTAGATTTATTAGTGGGACCAAAATGTGAAAAAAAAAATTCCTCTGCATAGGCACTTCATAGGGTGAAGTATGCATGACTGGGGTGCATACTTTGTGCACAACTTCTACTGTATTTGTCCATTGCCAAATTGACATGTAGATAAATTCAAATACTGTAGATAATTGGGTGAGTTGGCAAATCAAAATTGCAGCCTCAACTAACCTAATGAAAAATCAATATGCACCCATACAAAACTTTGAGGCATGTACAAAAATGGCAGGAGCCTAGCTAACCGAATAGAGGAACTGGATCTGCTGTTAGACAAGGAGGTTTTTGACTTATCGGGAAAATCAGAAACATGGTTTGACAGTTCAGATGACTGGCTGACAACTATCCAGGGGTATTCCTTGTATCAGAGGGACAGGGAGGGTAGAAGAGGGGGAGGGGTGCACCTATATATAAAGAATGATTTACAGGTGGAAGAGAGGACATCGCAAATGGGGGGTGTGGGTGGAACTCGGAAGGTAAGTAGCAAGTGGGAAATTGTTTCCCTAACCTAAGTGAAGAGAAGGAGTTGGATTTCCTATCACAGTTAGAAATGGCAGCGATGCAGGGCAATGTCATCATAATGGGGGACTTCAACTATTCAGATATTGACTGGGCAAATGGTACAGCTCACTTATTAAAGGCCCATCATTTCCTAAATGTCTTACAGGACAACTTCATTTCCCAGTTGGTCGATTCCCCAACTAGAAAGGATACATTGCTAGATCTATTAATTACAAATTACTCTGGTCGCAGATGTGGAAATACGGGACAATTTGGGAACCAGCAATCACATGATGATACATTCAGCATAAATCCTAGCAAAAGGAGGCACGAGGGTAGCACAAGAACACTAAATTTCAAAAGAGCCAACTTTCTAAACTGCACTCCATACTACAAGATATTAAATGGGACCAAATCCTAGAAACATTGAACACTGAGGGAAAATGGGAGTGCTTTATGAACATATTAAATAAAGGTATCACCCAGTGCATTCCAATGGGCAATAAATATAGAAGAACAAAGGTTAAACCTGGGTGGCTAAACTGTAATGTAAAAAGTCATATTAAAGAAAAAAAATGGGCTTTTAAAAAAATATATAAAGCAGAGGGGTCATTATCAGCATTCCAACACTACAATGACTGCTATAATAAGCGTAAGAATGCAGGGAGGCTAAAAAAGACTATGAGAGAAACATAGCAGAGGAAAGTAAAAAAAAAAAAAATATTTTTTTAAATATATTAAATCTTTCCATACAGGGCTTTTTATACCACTTCCATACCGGGCCTATTCTGGCACTTCTCTCCTACATGTACAAATCATCATTCTTTTGCTAGAAAATTACTCAGAACCCCCAAACATTATATATGTTTTTTTAGCAGACACCCTAGGGAATAAAATGCCAGTTGTTACAAAAAAAAATGGTTTCATGAATTAAAAAATAACAAAACAGTAAAGTTAGCCCAATTTTTTTTGTAAAATATGAAAGCTTATGTTACGCCGAGTAAATAGATACCTAACATGTCACGCTTTAAAATTGCGCACACTCATGGAATGGCGCCAAACTTCGGTACTTAAAAATCTCCATAGGCGACGCTTTGAAAATGTTTACAGGTTACCAGGTTAAAGTTAAGCCCCGTTCATACGGTCAGACTTCCATCGGGCTTTTCCGTGTTTTTTTTGTCCGAACGGAGTTGGTCGGGATCACCCATAGCATACACACGCTCTGACTTTTCTGCAAACTTTCCCAAAACTTTTTCCAACATCACATGGTTTTTTGGCTCTTTTCTGCTCTTTACCGCCACCCTTTGGTCAACTTCTGCTATTGTTGGTTGATTTTAACATTGTTTTGTCCATCGGACAAAAGTCTGATCGTTTTCTTTACACACGGTCGGACTTTACTCCATCGGACTTTTGTTGGGCAAAAGTTTGTCCATTTGCAGACCCAACATTTGTCCGATGAAAACAAAAAAAAACTAAAAAAGTTTGTCCGATGGAGTGTACACACGCTCGGATTGTTGGTCCAACTTGCTCAAAATTAAGTTTGTTGGCAAAAAGTCCAACCGTGTGTACGGGGCTTTACAGAGGAGGTCTAGTGCTAGATTTGTTGCACGCGCTCTAACGCACGCGGCGATACCTCACATATGTGGTTTGAACGGCGTTTACATATGTGGGCGGGATTTACGTGTGTGTTCGCTTCTGAGCACAAGCTATTGGTGACAGGAGCATTTAAATTTTTTTTATTATTATTATTTATTATTTTACTTATTTTTTTATATTTTGACACTTTTTTTTTTTTACACTTTTTTTTTTGATCACTTTTATTCCTATTACAAGGAATGTAAACATCCCTTGTAATAGGAATGTGTGTGACAGGTCCTCTTTATGGAGAGATGCGGGGTCAATAAGACCCCACATCTCTCCTCCAGGCTGGAAAGTATGAGATCGTGAAAAAAAATTCACCGATCTCATGCTTACTAGCCGCAATGGCGGCTTTGTTTACTTCTGAGGACCCGGGCATGACGTCATCACATTGCGCCCGGGCCTCCGACGGTCATAGAGATGACTGGTGACCATCTGGTCACCAGTCATCTCTATGCTCCTTGTCATGTGACCACTGGCGCCGGATGATTCTTTCTCCGGGCCCCCGATGGCACAGGAGAGCCCGGAGAAGCACCGGATGGCGGCGGGAGGGGGGGATGTCCCCTCCCGCCGCCTATAAGAACGATCAAGCGGTGGAACCGCCGCTATGATCATTCTTATGGTGCGCAGAATCGCCGGCTGAAGACAAGGATATCTGAATGATGCCTCTAGCTGCATGCATCATTCAGATATCCCCCCTCAAACCCAGGACGTCATATGACGTCCACCCGGAGGGAGAGAGGGTTCCTGCCGGCGTCATTTTACAATGACCCGGTATGGAAGTGGTTAACAGTAAAAAGCGAGGTCAGAGCATATTGGCCCAAAAAAGGTTGATGAAGGGAAGTTACAGATGACAAGGAGAAGGCAACTGTTCTAAATACTTTTGTCTCAGTTTTTACACAGGAAAAGGAGGGGTATAACAACTATGACTGTATTGTTCGTAACAAGCCACAGGAGGATGTACTCTTGTGGCTAACAGAACCCAGTGTCCAGAAAAGACTAGAAAAGCTTAACACAAATATATCACCAGGATCGGATGGCTTATACCCAAGAGTCCTCAAAGAACTCAGTCAGGTTATAGCCAGACCAGTTATCCTATTCTTTATGGACAGCATACTGACAGGAATGGTACCAGTTGATTGGTGAAAAGCCCACATGGTACCAGTATTTGAAAAAGGGAATATATTCCTGAAAACTACAGACCTGTCAGTCTAACATCGATAGTATGTAAACTATTGGAGGGGGTGATAAGGGACTATGGGCTCCATTCACAAAGCAGTATTTTACTGCATCCGAGTATGCGGTAAGATACCGCATAACGTTTTTCAAAAAGTATTTTAGAATTCACAAAAAAACTCTAATAAAATACTGCATGAGTTATATCATGAAGTCATGCTGTATTTTAGTAGTTAAAGACTGTGGTCATTTACCTTTGGCAATAGCCAATGTCCTTAACAATATTAATCTTCCATCCATAACTGAAAAGCATACATTTAATTTGACTATTTACAACTTTGTAGTCATAGATTAATTGGAATTCAACCACAAATGCGATTTTCAAAGTGGTTAATAATTAGAACAGTGATTCTGGCGGTTTTTCATTTTTTTCAACTCCACCCATAACTGATCCATAAATGCTTCACTTAAAGGATAAGTTCACTTTCGAAAAAAAAAAAAAATGTTCTTTCTTTTTGTTGCACGGAAAAAAAAATTGCATTTTTGTTTTTAGAGCCTGTACAATGTAATGTAAAACATTGCACCAGTGATCAACAGATCGCTAAAAAGCATACATTTAACTTGAATAGGTGCAGCTTTCTAACAATAAATTAACTGAATTTTAACCACAAATGTGATTTTCAAAGTTGTTACTAATTAGAACGGGGATTCTGGTGTTTCTATGGTGATAATGTTTTCAACTCCACCCATAACTGAAGGACAAACGCTCCACTGAAAGTGGATGTAAACCCGATTCATGAAATTTGAGCTGGGAACATATATCTGCAATGTTTTGTTATCTCTCTTCTAAGCACTATGTCCCATAGCTGTGTCCTGCTCCATTCTTCTGTTATCTGCCTGATAACTACTGACAAGTTCTCCATCACATATGATAAAGATTGCATCAACAGTGCGAGGGGCTTAAAGGGCCATATGCTTTAATGACTGCCCCACAAGTGAATATATAGCAGACGGTACAAACCTCAGTATACTATTTTTATTAAAATAAAACTGTTCTGTTGCATATCCTTTACTAGACACAGCTACCATTAAAGTGATATTGAAGTCTTGTTTTTTGTTTTGTTTTTATAAACATGTTATACTTACCTGCTCTGTGTAGTGGTTTTGCACAGAGCAGCTTGGACCTTCCTCTTCTTGGGTCCCTCGCCAAAACCCCTGGCCCTAACCGCTGTCTGGGTGCCCCCACAGCAAGCAACTTGCTATGGGGTCACCAAAGCAGGCGCGCTCCTGAGCCGCGGCTCTATGTGTCCATTCACACACAGAGCCATGCCTCGACTCCACTCCTTCCTTCCGTCTTCTGATCTTCTGATCGGCTCACTTGCTGTAAATGACAGCAGTGGGAGCCAGTGGCATAGCTGTTCCAAATTCTGTCTACCCTAGTTTTGGTAAATTCCCCTAAGGGCTCATTCAGACAGGCGCTGACACAGGGCTGCATCTGCATCCACCAGAGAGATTCACCTATAGAAGTGGGTGCACAGATCTGAATGCAGACACTGGATTTGAATACATGCATCCCTTCCTGCTTTGCATGTCAAATTTTGACATTCGACTATGTCCATGCAGCTGCTGCGTCCAAATTGACTTTGACTGGACTGCCTGCACAGAGATGTACAGAGCACCAAGTATCCCCACACGGTACACGGCCATCACACTGGGCATGGACGCATATGCTTCATGCGAATGAGGCCTAATTGTCATGGGGGCCAGATAGAAGGAAAGAGGAGATGTTGGGTAATTAATAGAGAAGTATGGGAATTTTATGAATCATACTTACCTAGGTAGATGCTGCATCTGTCACCCACTGACTCTAAGGCTGAGGACTGAGTAATCAAACACCACAGATCACTCAGTTCTCAGTGCTCCCTGAGCAGAGAGATGGTGGCTATCAGTCTCTGGCTCTGCCCCCCCCCGGTGCTCACTGGAACACTGGACTGTGGAGGGGTGGGACAGGTTCTCAGCAGCTCACTGAGAGGTTGAGCTGGGTGCAGGTCCAGTCATGTGTGCAGATCCCAACCATATGGGTGCGATCTTTCCCCAGCCTGGGCCGACTCTGTGACATCAGTCGAGAGTGGGCTTGAGCCCGCTGTCAGCTGAAAATGGGTCACAGAAGAGCAAAGAAATCTGCACTGATGTGATCAACAGGAGAAGTACAAGCAAGCAGGCTTTTTCTGTTCTTCACCTTTAATAAATCTATCACATGACATGTCTCTCTGCTTGTTCTGTCTCAACTACAAAGCGATAAAGTTCATCTCCAGGTTTAAGTAGGCCTTACTCAAGCTGGTTTGATATTCATCCCTTGCATCGATACAGGCAGTTTAACTCAATGAATAAACTCACAGTTAGGACGACAGATGATGAATCCTTTCGAATGTTCCGTTTAATGATGGATATTCATAGGTAGAAAAACGTTGCAGTTGTAAGCCACATGTAAGATGTTTAGCATGGAAGAAATACAGGAGTAATGACCAGAATCAGGAAGTGGAGGAGATATATAAAGAACTACGGTGAGAGAGAGAGTTCAGCTAGAAAGAAGGGGACAGATCTTAAAGACACAGAGCAAGAATAATCACATAGTGTAACACAACACTCCCCGTCTGAAATCTTTAGATTTCATAGCCTTAAACTAAAATATATATTTTCAGAAAGTCCAATACTGACGAATGTCCTGGAACCTGTAATGAAAAACATGCAACAAGCAAATAATAAACGTAAGTTCAACAGGATGAAGAACATAAAGTCACAGTATGATGTCTTCAAATAATTCCAAAGTTCTGAGTAGAACCTGTAGATGGCAGCAATGTACTCCCCGCCGTGCAAACAGCATGACTAGTCCTTGCACAAGTCACTCACCTGGCAAAAGGAGTACTAACTCTGTAATTGGTCGACTAAAGGTTTGTGTCGATCCTCCCTTGGTTACCTTGACTTCTACCTTCCGGACTTTGTTATCGTCGCTGGGCATAACTTTAGTAATAAGACCCATAGGCCACTTATTTCGACAAACTTCCTTGTCTTTTAGAAGGATGAGGTCTCCAACCTTAAGATTCGGCTTAGATGCTTGCCATTTGTTACAACCTTGAAGGTGGTGAAGATACTTTTTCTTCCAGCGATGCCAGAACACATTGGCTAGATGCTGCACCTGCTTCCATTGATGCCTGTAATGGTGTGACCGCAGCTTCTGTTTTGTACTTACAGAAGTGTGGAGTGAGGTGTTCACAGTTCTTATTTTCTTATCATCTTCAGGGTTTACTAGCCCATAGGTGGTGTCAATAGGGAGTAAGTAAGAGTCCTCACGCAGAAACCTTGGAGGTGACAGCCATAAGCTGTCCTGAAGAGCGGCAGGTGACACGGCTCTGGTCCCACAGTCAGCTGGGTTGAGTTCAGTGGGAACGTGATGCCATTGACTTGGTAGAGAGAATCTCTTGATACGTTCAACCCTGTTGCTGATGTACACATAAAATTGTTTTGTTTGGTTGTTTATGTAACCAAGTTCTACCTTACTGTCTGTATAGAAGGTGAAAGAATCAATTGTAGTGTCCATTTCACTTCGTATGACCTCTGCAATTTCTACTGCTAGCACGGCTGCACAAAGTTCAAGTCTTGGTATGGTATGTGCAGGCTTGGGAGTGAGTTTTGCCTTGCCTAGGACAAAACTACAGTGTGATTCTCCATTCAGTTCAGAGGTCTTCAAATAGGCTACTGCAGCAATAGCTTCAACTGATGCATCAGAGAAAATATGAATCTCTCTCCGGTTAGCAGTTGAAATGGAACCTGGAACATAGCAATGGGGAATCTGAAGTTTTTCTAGTGACTTCAAAGAATATCTCCACCTTTCCCACTTGTGTTGATTCTCACTAGGCAAGGGAGTATCCCAGTCTATGTTCTCAGTAGACAACTGTCTTAGTAAAATCTTACCTTGAATGGTAACTGGAGCAAGGAAACCCAGTGGGTCATAGATGCTATTCACCACGGACAGGACTCCTCTCTTAGTGAAGGGTTTGTCACATGTTGACACTTGGAAGGTGAATTTGTCTTGCTTGATGTTCCACAACAAACCCAGACTTCGCTGTACAGGAGGCACATCTGTACCTAAGTCAAGGTTTTTTAGACTAGTGGCATAGTCCTCAGAGTGAAAGGCATTCATAAGTTCCTGGCTGTTGCATATAATCTTCTGCAGTCTAAGGTTTGCTACAGACAGCATCTCCTTTGTTCTGGTGAGAAGATCAATTGCTTCTTTAGCAGTTGGAAAGGACTTAAGTGCATCGTCAACGTAGAAGTTTCTTTCAACAAATTGACGGGGATCAGATCCATATTCAACTTCTCCAGTCTGAGCTGTTCTCCTTAGCCCATAAGTTGCCACTGCTGGGGAAGGACTGTTACCGAAGACATGTACCTTCATGCGATAATCTATAACTTCCTTGTTGAGGTCATTGTCCTTGTGCCATAGAAACCTGAGGTAGTTTCTGTTGTCTTCTCTGACGATGAAGCAGTGAAACATCTGTTGAATGTCGGCCATTACTGCTACAGGCTCTTGTCTGAAACGAATCAAGACTCCTATAAGACTGTTGTTCAAGTTGGGTCCAGTAAGGAGCATGTTGTTAAGAGAAACACCTTCGTGCTGAGCACTGGAATCAAAGACAACTCTGATTTGGTCTGGTTTGCGTGGGTGATACACGCCAAAGGATGGAAGGTACCAGCATTCTTCTCCCTCCTTTAGTGGGGGAGCAGGCTCTGCATGATCTCTGTCAAATACATTTTGCATAAAGTCCACAAAGTGCTTTTGCATCTCTGGTTTCCTGCTTAAGTTTCGCTTTAAGGAGGAGAATCTACTGATGGCCTGCTGTAAGTTGTTGGGCAATCTCTCTCTTGGGAGACGAAAGGGTAGGGGTGCTACCCAGTTATTGGAGTCATCTTGAAAGAACTCATTGTCCATTACCTTGATGAATTCTTTGTCTTCCATTGAAGGAGCCAGTATGTCATCTTCACTGGTTGCTTTAAACACTGTAGAGCCGAAGTCGCCATCATGGCAGGAGAAAGGGCTTGTGTCACCTGAGTTAACATGTTGCCATTCGTGGCTGGCTATCTTCTCTTTCACCCAGTAGTGATGTGGGCATGGCTCAAAGTAAGTGTTTCGGCCATTTGGCAGAACATTTGTCTTGAATGACAAAATGTTGATAGGTCTTTTCATTTTGCCTATGCAGACATTGCCTATGATGACCCACCCTAGATCCGTGCACTGGGCAAATGGGGTATCTGGGGGTCCACTGACTTGTCTGTGTACCTTGTGAACTCTTAGAATGTCTCTTCCTAACAGAAGAAGGATCTGAGCATCTTTGTCAAGCGGCGGTATCTCATTTGCTATTACCTTGAGGTGAGGGTGATGGAAAGCAGCAGCTGGAGTAGGGATTTCTTCCCTGTTGGCAGGTATCTGATTGCACTCAACAAGTGTAGGTAAGGGTAATTGCAAGTTACCTTTGAGAGAAGATACCATGAGTCCATGAGCCCTTCTTCCAGAAACCTCTATAGTTCCACTACAGGTACCCAAGGTGTAAGGATGAGCTTCGCCTTTTATTTCAAATAGATTGAACAATTCAGATTTTGCAAGTGATCGATTGCTCTGATCGTCTAAGATAGCATATGCCTTTAGAGACTTTTCTGGTTGATCCTTGTGGTATATGTTCACCAAGCATATCTTAGCACAGGACTTACCACAGCGGTCTTCTCCACAAACTTCAGTGCAGGATGAAGAAATGATGGTAGAATTAGGCACTTGGTCTGTATTCTCCCCGCCATGCGTTAACCTGGGAGGAGTGTTGGCAGGTTGTGCAGAGCTGGACTCAAGAGGATGGAGGGCTTGCACATGTTCTTCAGAGCCACACTCTATGCACTTGATGGACACATTACAGTCCCTTGCAAAATGTTCTGTAGAAGCACAGCACCTGAAACATACCCTAAATGTCTTTAAAAGCTCCTTGCGCTCTTCCAGAGGCTTTTTCATAAAGCCGATACATTTATTGAGGGGGTGTGGCTTCTTGTGTATGGGACATTCTCTGTTAGGGTTTTCAATCTTCCTACTCTGTTTGTTCGTGGCCAGAACTGTGGTAGGAGTGGGAAGGATGTCAGTCTTTTTCACGGACACTGGGCCTCTATGGTTTCTATAGTTGCCCTGAAGACTGGTACTCTTAGGAAAGGGTGAGAAGTGGCTGTACTCACCGTAGGAAAAACTTGGATCGTTCTTGGTCTCTGCAATTTTCCTTATGAATTCACAGAAGAAAGAGAATGGAGGGAAGGAAACCTTGTTCTCTCTTTTGTATGATGACCCTAGTGCAGTCCATTTCTCTTGCAAACCATACGGGAGCTTGGAGACAATTGGGTTTACCCCTCTTGGAGTGTCAAGGTAACTGAGTCCAGGTAGTTTTGGGTCTGTCTTGGCTAGCTGAAGCTCAAGGAGAAGGTCACTCAGTCTCTGGAACTCCTTGTTGTCCTTACCGGATATCTTTGGGAAAGTTTCCAGACGCATGAACAAAGCATTTTCTATAGCTTCTGGACTGCCATAACTTTGCTCTAGTCGCTCCCATGCAGCTGTGAGGCCTGCAGTAGGATTGTCCATGAAAACCGATCTTAATGGCTTAACACGTGCAGCAGATAGAGGACCAAGCCATTTGATCAGCAGATTCAATTCTTGATCAGCTGTAATGCCAATATTGCTGATTGTAGTTCTGAAGGCACATTTCCAACTTCTGTAGTTCTCAGGTTGGTCATCAAAACTTGTAAGACCAGTCTTTGTGAGCTCTCTGCGAAGCATGTACCTCACAAACTCTTCTGTCTAAGTTGTCTCCGCCTTTATGTGAGATGCTGTTGGCTGTATGGTGCTGATTGCGTTATCTTTGACATTGTTGTTAAAGGACACAGGGAAATATGGTGCAGCAGATGCATCCAGGTGAGTTGCTTGCTTGAAGTCAGTTGTTCGAATGGTACGTTGATTCAAGGCTGTACCAATGACTGGAGATTGATGACTTGCTTGAAGCTTGCGCTGATGCTCTGTGACGTATGAAGGCAGGTAAGGTAGGCAGGTAGGAAATGCAGTGGAGTGATTTTGAGTGCAGGAAGTTGCTGGAACCTCTTTAACTTGAAGCTGTGAAGGAGTCTCTATGTAGTCGGGAGCATTGGAGACAATGGAGTGTGCACTGCAGTGGCTTAGGACATAGTCTTTAGTGCGTTTGAGGGGGTCTTCCATATCTGCTATGTTTATGTTAATGCTGTCTTTCTCACTTGCACCTTCGTCTGTACTGATAGCTTGCTGTAGGACCCTTAGCTTTGCCATAGCTGCGTCATGTTTACACTGTTCATTTAAGGTTTCCATTGTTGCTCTTTGTCGTGCTGACTGCGCTTCCAACTCTGCCCTTTGACGTGCTGACTGCGCTTCCAACTCTGCCCTTTGACATGCTGACTGCGCTTCTGACTCTGCTCTTTGACATGCTGACTGCGCTTCCAACTCTGCTCTTTTTTCTGCATATGCCACCTGCACTTTGCTGGCTTCCACTTCAGCGCAGGCATTAATAAGTCGCTCTCTGAGTGTTGAGTATCTTGAACTATGGGATCTTGACGAGTTTTTAGAACATCTGGTGGAAACAGATCTGTGAGATGCAGTGTCCTGTAACAGCTTTATTTTTGCTTCTGCCTTTAATCTGGTTTGCTGGATAAAACTGTCTCTTTCAATATTGAGAGCATTGACGCACTTTAATTGCATCATCGCATTTTCTGACTTCATGTTTTGTAAGACATTAGTGAATTTGATGCTGGTAAGCTGATAAAGCTCATATGAGGCAGAAAGTTGTTTAATGGCGCCCTCTAGTGTCAGTAGTTCACGTTCAACAGACACTGTATTGGCTTCAGCAAGGATTTTCTCCCAGACTAATTCCAAGCTATTTGACAATTCAGTCCTTGAAGCTTCATAATTCTCCATTACTTTCCAAGTGGGTTTAACTGAGCGTTTGGGTAACTCAGTTTCTTCAGGAACTTGTGAGGAGGTAGATGTGAGTTCACATGCAGAAGCTTGGTCACTCATGATAGCAGACTGACTGTGAAAGCAGGCAGGATCTGTGTGCTGAAATATGACACTGTGCAGATTGTCTCAGGCTATAAGGCTGCCATGTGCTGCTCTGTCCCTTCTGTCTTGCTATGAGGGCAGTAAATCTTGTCTGTATCAGTACTGACATGCAGAAATCTTGTAATTAGGCTGTGAAACTCCGTTTTTCTACTGTTCTGTCTCAACTACAAAGCGATAAAGTTCATCTCCAGGTTTAAGTAGGCCTTACTCAAGCTGGTTTGATATTCATCCCTTGCATCGATACAGGCAGTTTAACTCAATGAATAAACTCACAGTTAGGACGACAGACGATGAATCCTTTCGAACGTTCCGTTTAATGATGGATATTCATAGGTAGAAAAACATTGCAGTTGTAAGCCACATGTAAGATGTTTAGCATGGAAGAAATACAGGAGTAATGACCAGAATCAGGAAGTGGAGGAGATATATAAAGAACTACGGTGAGAGAGAGAGTTCAGCTAGAAAGAAGGGGACAGATCTTAAAGACACAGAGCAAGAATAATCACATAGTGTAACACAACACTGCTCCTGTTTGGCATTACTTGCAACAATTGATAAATGTCCTCATTTATGTTGTGAATTTACCCTCCAGGGCCCAGGCAGGCTCTTCCTCAGTCCAGGCTTTAAATCCAGGCTCTTTCTCCCTGAAGCTGCAAGGTCCTTCAGGCACCCTCTTTCCTAGTCCAGAGGGCCTCCTCTGATGTTAACCCATCCCCTGCCAGTGTCATTTATACAGTGTTGGTTATTTTTTTAGTACTGTTTTGGTGTCACTGGTCCCCAAAAAGTGTCACTTAGTGTCTAATTTGTCCGCCGAAATGTTGCTGACCCGCTAAAGTTCGATGATCGCCGCCATTACTGTTAAAAAAAAACTAAAACGATCCCATAGCTTGTAGACACGATAACTTTTGCGCAAACCAATCAATATACACTAATTATTTTTTTTTACCAAAAATATGTAGCAGAATACAAATTGGCCTAAATTGATGAAGAAATTCGATTTTTTTTTTACATATTTTTATTGGATATGTTTTATAGCAGAAAGTAAAAAATATTTTTTTTTTCTTAAAACTGTTGCTCTTTTTTTATAGCACAAAAAATTAGAACCGCATCAAACACCACCAAAAGAAAGCTCTATTTGTGGGAAAAAAAGGAAAAAAAAATAGTTTGGGTAAAACGTTGCACGACCGCGCAATTGTCAGTTAAAATAATGCAGTGGTTTATTGCCAAAAATGGCCTGGTCGTTAAGGGGTTAAATCCTTCTGGGGCTGAAGTGGGTAGTAGAGAGTGTCTTTATTAACCACTTCAGCCCCGGAAGGTTTTACCCACTTCCTGACCAGGCCATTTTTTGCATTACGGCACTGCATCGCTTTAACTGACAGATTGCGCAGTCGTGTGACGTTGTACCCAAATTCAATTGATGTACTTTTTTTCCCCACACATAGAGCTTTCTTTTGGTGATATTTGATCACCTTTTGCGGTTTTTATTTTTGTGCTATAAACAAAAAATGACGACAATTTCTTTTAAAAAAACAATATTTTTTACTTTGTGCTATAATACATATCCCAAAATGTTTTAAAAAAACAAAAACAAATTTCTTCATCAATTTAGGCCAATATGTATTCTGCTACAGTACATATTTTTTGTTAAAAAAAATCTTAATAAGCGCTGTGACAGAGAGAAGCTCTGTCCCTATGGAAATAGATTGCAAGTGGACACAGAGGGGGTTATTTACGAAACTCCACTTTGCACTACAAGTGCAAACTACAAGTGCAAAGTGCACTTTAAATTTCACTTAAAGTGCACTTGGAAGTGCAGTCGCTGTAAATCTGAGGGGTAGATATGAAATGAGGAGAAGCTCTGCTGATTTTATTATCCAATCATGTGCAAGCTAAAATGCTGTTTTTTATTTTCCTTGCATGCCCCCCCTCGGATCTACAGCGACTGCAATTCCAAGTGCACTTTCAGTGCAATTTCAAGTGCACTTTGTAGTGTAGTGCAAAGTGGATTTGCCTTTAGTAAATAACCCCCATTGTTTGCATGTCTGCTGAGTGTAGAGCTACAGAGCGTAGGTTTTGAGAGGAGAAAACTGCTCTGGCAGTTTTCTCTGGATTTTGCTATTGCCGGATGGGGCTCTGTAGTTTGGTGATCCCTAAGTCTTGGGTGGGATGGGATCTCCAACGCTGTGTCCAGATGTTGTGGACAGCCAGAAGGGTGTGTGCCCAGGGGCACACAGCCCATATAACAATTGGCTGGTGAGAGCAGTAGGAGGTGGAAGGTGATGTGTGAGCAGTTTGTTGCTGCTGTTGAAAGACAGACCCCTGTCAGGAAAACTGTTTGCCCTGTGTGAGACTACATCCCTGAGGAGGGGGGACTTTGTGTCTGAAGGACTGGGAAGGTCAGGACGCAGTGGCGGTGCATCCATAGTGGGCGCAGGGGCGCCGCCCCCTCTCTCTCCTACACCCATCAATCAATACATACATTCATGCATTGAATGAATGTATGTATTGTCGCCACTGCCGCCCACTATTCAGTTGGCCGGCCCACTGGCGAGCACCGGCCATCTAAATTACAGTGGTGGCCGGCGGTGGGTGTGTTTTGGAAGTGCCTATCAGAGCCTGTGGGCTGTAATCGGCTTCCAAATAGTTAACCATAGGGCGCACAGCAACACGCCTCTCAGCCAATCAGGTTCACCGGGTCTGGTTACCGGTAACCTGATTGGCAGAAGAAGACATCGAGGGAGCGTGGAGGTCTGGGGGAGAATGGCTGACCCGAGAAAGGTAAGTACTGGGCGTGGGGCAAACTGTTGTTTTTTTGCGGGGGCAAACTGGCGGCAAATGATGGGCACAGTGGCGACAATTGATGGCATGGCACAGTGGCGACAATTGATGGCATGGCACAGTGGCGACAATTGATGTCATGGCACAGTGGTGACAATCGATGTCATGGCGCAGTGGCAACATTGATGGCATGGCGCAGGGGTGACAATTGATGGCATGGCGCAGGGGTGACAATTGATGGCATGGCGCAGGGGTGACAATTGATGGCATGTCACAGTGGTGACGTTTGATGGCACAGTGGTGCGTTTGATGGCACAGTGGTGCGTTTGATGGCAAAGTGGTGCGTTTGATGGCACAGTGGCTGTGTTTGATGGCACAGTGGCGACAATTGATGGCACAGTGGCGACAATTGATGGCACAGTGGCGACAATTGATGGCACAGTGACGACAATTGATGGGCACAGTGGCTGCGTTTGGCACAGTGACGACAATTGATGGGCACAGTAGCTGCGTTTCATGGGCACAGTGAGGCTGCAATTGATGTGTTTTTTTTTCGTTTGTTTGCGCCCCCCCCAAAAATTTAGAGCACCAGGATGGCTACGAGGGCCTGGGAGATCAGAGGAGGGTCTGGGAGGTTGGGAGAGCCGAGGTGACTAGCAAGTCCAAGGGGGCTGAAAGAAGTCTGGGGGACAGTGAGCAAACCCAGGGGCCTGGAGAATCCTGTTGAGGCCAGGGGTTGGCCGATTCAGCAGGGAACTGCAAGGCAAAGTAATCCTAGGAGCCAGGAGGCTTGGCATTTTCGGTTGTGTGAATTTACTGGAGAAGAACCCCTGTGTGGGAAATCCTGTGTATAAACTTTAATTTGGTTCCTTTTAATAAAAATGGGCTGCCATGCCCTCAAACCCAACAACTGTCTGCTGTGGACTCTCTGGGAAAACGCATCTACCACTGAGATAAAAAACCCTGATGTTACAAGTGGTTGTTGGATGCGGGCACAAGATGGTGGAATCCGGGTCCTTGCTCCATGGTGATTCGCATCAGGAACTGCTGCTAGCTGTGTGTGGCAGCCAGGCGAACAGCATTGCACAGGAGTTAATTTGATGATCTGAAAGTAAAAAAATAAATGTCTTTCTCTGCTGTGAACTGTGTTACAAGTTGCTGTGTGCAAGACCACAAGGATGGGGCGGTCAAAGCAGAAAAAGGAAGCAATCTTTGCTAAAGTCAGGGAAAAGCTATTGTGGCTAGAGAGTATTTCACCACATGCCCCAGCCACGCCAGGAAACTTAACCGAGTGTGAATTTGCTGTGAACTGGTATAAATTAGTCACGTCACCCCCAGTTAAAGTGGAAGTAAACCCTCCTATCATTTATAGCCAAGGAAGCTGCCATCTTGGCCTTTGTTTAATCTTCAACTGCCATAATGCTGCACAAGTGATCAGTTATGACACCATCCATTGGATGGTTTGACAGTTTGGTTGAGAGCACAACCAATGTGACAGTTACATTCCCTGGAAGTGCCGGAAATGTAACAGTTTTTTGAAACTGTTAAATAGATGGGTTTACTTCCGCTTTAAAGGGGAAGTGAAATAGGTTGTCCCTGGCAACAGCAAGCCAGGTGGACAACAGCATGTGGAAAGGAGGAGTATGGTATCCAGTGGCAACAAGAGAGAGCCAATCATTGAGGAGATGCCAAGAAATTACAGTTCAGCATCCAGTACCGTGCTTGGAGTGTGGTCAAGTGAGGCATGGGATCTTTACTTGCCCAAGGTTCCGAAACACCACTGGGGAGTCTGGAAAGGCTGCAGTGTCACCCTGTGGCCACAAAGAGGCAGTAGCTTGGGAGGATGCCACTGAAACACAGCGCACTCAAATGAAGCCAAAGTTACCTGCTATAGGATATGGTAAGACTGTTGCAGATTGTGGGACGGATTCCAGTGAAGTAGGAGTGTGTCCAGCCGAGAGATCCACAGTAGTACAAATGGATAAAGACTTGCTGAAGTGTGCTACCTGGAGCAGTGGGGGGGCACATGGTGAAGCCCAGCTGACCGCAAGGTTAAAGACTCAAACGGACATGGGGACTATGTGTGTGCCTGCTATAATCCAGCAGAGTGCTGCGAATCAATTTGTTTTTGCAAGAATAGATTGGGCAAAAAGATCTAGAGATTCCCTGATCTTCTGATTCACCCCTGCGTTGGTGGACATGTGATTTACAATGGCATTACAACGAGGGACATTTTGGGGGATTTTTATTTATTTTTTAACTGCTTTCTGTCCAGGGCAATTCTTTTATGTTTTCAAACACATGTTAAAATCAGCATTTTAGCTAGAAATTTGTTAGAACTTACAAACATTAATATGCCCAGCCGGCAGCCGCCTTATACGCCGGCAAATACGGTATATATTTTCCTAAAGCAGAGGCCCTGGAGGACACAGATTTTTAGGTAACAGTACACTAAGGTGAATTTTAGAGTAGTGTAGTGTAATATAGTGTAGTGTAGAGCCTTGCCCGAAAGGGATTACTTTGATGAAGTTGGCCAGCTTAAGCATTGCATTTGAACCAAAAATCCCTGTTTTTATGCAATGTTTTCCAGAATTGTGTAAGGGAGTATAGCATTGTGCAATGGATTGATTTCAATTTTTTTATTTATTTATGTGGTCCCAGTGACAGCTCTGAGACTAGAAGTGACAAAATAATCGTCACTTCCAGCTCCAATGGATGTTCCTCCATCTCCTCTGTGGGAGTTGTTCTGACCACTTACTGTAGTCCAGGGCTCCTGAGGGGAACATGGGTGGTGGTGGTGCTAGCGTGGTGGTAGGAGGGTGGGGGGCTGTGGGTATAGGATTCTGTATATAAAGGTTTTCTATTTTATTTATTTTTCCATTGGTAAAACTAGATCTACTGAAGCAGATGCATGGATGCCTGCAGCAAACTGAGGACATTTTCTCAGCCTAGGAAAGGTACTAAGTTAAGGATAAAGGACTGTTTTTGAAAAACCCAACTCTGGGCAATTAAAAAAAAGGGTTCCTTGGAGGGGGCTATGAACACACTACAAAGGTTAATAGACTGTTTTGTCTAGGGCAGAGGAGAAACACTGTTACTTACCTGATCCTTCTGTCTCTCTGGCAGAAGGTACTTCCCCATGATGCGGCAGTGGATTGTTCCTCTGTAACCTCATGTCCAGAGCAGGGCTATGGACCCTGCTCTGGTCTTGATGACTTCAGGACTCTAGACTGCTGGAGCAAAAGGGGTGCAAAAGCTGCAGGAACCGGTCTAGCTGTAGAGAAGAGCAGAGAATTGGGTAAATTTGTCTGATTTCCTTGTTCCCCTAGACATAAATAAGCAATTAACCCCACATTGTGGGCACAGCACAGCTGAAAGGGATACCTATTTATTTTCCCATAGTCGGGCTTTAAATGATAAAAGGTACAGTAAAGCCTCGTACACACGACTGAGTTTCTCGTCGTAAAAAACCCGTTGATTTTCTCGACGACATTCTTGTCAAGCTTGACGAGCTTCTTGTCAAGCTTTTCTTGCGTACACACTGTCAATTCCAAATCTCGTCGTTGTTCTGCGCGGTGACGTACAGCACGTACGACGGCAGTATAAAGGGAAAGTTTGACTCCAATGGCGCCACCCCTTGGGCTGCTTTTGCTGATCTTGTGTTATTGCGTGTTAGTAAAAAATTTGGTGAAAGACGATTCGCGCTTTTCAGCCTCGTGCTTTTCAGTTCAGCATGACGAATGTGCTATCTCCATTACGAACGCTAGTTTTACCAGAAGGAGCGCTCCCGTCTCATACTTGATTCTGAGAATGCGCGATTTTTTAAGACTCGGAAAAGCATACACACGACCGGTTTTCTCGTCGCAAAACAGGCCGACGAGAATCCCGACGAGAAAAACGAGAATCCTGACGAGAAAATAGAGAGCAGGTTCTCTATTTTTCTCATCGAGATTCCCAGCAGTTTTCTCGACGAGAAACCATACACACAAACGGTTTTCTCTGCAAGAAAGCGCTCTCGGCAGTTTTCTTGTCGTTTTTTGACGAGAAACTCGGTCGTGTGTACGAGGCTTAACAGTGTTATATTGTTGCCCGACCCGTAAATGTATTCATGCATACTGGTAAAGTTACTGAAAGGTCCACTTTAATGAATGGGTAGATGAGACAGGCACGGGTGGTATGTTGGTGTGACAGAAGGTTATGTTACTGGCTGCAGAACTCTTTTTCTTCAACAAGATAGCGATAGCAAGTATGCTTTATTTAGCTTGTGTCTGACCTGGCACTCTGAGAGATATATTTTTCAGAAGGATCTGAGCTATGGCCATCACTGGGAAACCAACTACAATATCCAGTGATACCTGAGAGCAGGAGAGGTCTGATAAAGGGAAAAATAAAAATAAAATGAATTGCGCTGCTGAATAAAGAAAACTAATCTCCAAATACGGTGTGTTCAATGTGTACAATACACAATTTTTTTACAAGTCTTAAGGGTATATATCCTATAAATATTGTGGCACAGCATTGCCCTATCAGGGTCTAGAAAGAGGTAATGACCCAGGATTCTCAACCAGGTGGGTTGAGGGGCTCCAGGGAGCTTGTGCCATTGAGAGGAAACTGTCTTTTCAGTTTTCATCTGCGTTTGGTAAAGTTTGTTTTGGGACCTGGAGGTTTCAAAGTGATCCGGATTAGATGAAATTTCCAATCCAGGGTGCAGGTTTTCAGAACCTCCAGCACACTAATTGGTTCGGTGTGTGCTGGGCTATTAGTAGTGACCTGAGCATGGTTCTAGGCTCCACCCCAGCAGGCAGAGGAGGTCGCTGTCAGGAGGGCTCCATGTGGGAGCAAAGAGCAGCAAAATGGGCTGCTAAGTGTATGGTCCAAACATTGGTGGACAAGCAGTCTGTAGAAGACAGACAAGGGCCTTGAGTATAAGGCAAGGACAGCAGTGCTGCAAGTGCAAGGCGGCTTAATGTTGTTTCTTTTGATGGGAGAGAAATGGTGAATACCCCACAATGGGGAAACTCCTTTACTCTTTCGTCCATGGACCGACACAGCTTCTCTATTGACAAAGTGGGTATTATCCGTTAATTAGGAGTGACTAGGCAGAAAAACTTGTAAAAAGTGTTGCATCACACCTTCTACAGTACCGCCCAGGGGGCGGACCCTCTGGGTATACCCTCTCAGTCTGCATCTTTGCAGATCAGTTTTTTTCTGTCTAGCAAGGAGTAGGACATGGCTCCCTTCGGGCCCATTGGTCCGGGGAAAAAAGATATATATATATATATTTTTTTTTTTTGCTACATTTGTTGTTTCCTGCGATCTTCGATCAACTGCCGACTGGGTGACAGGCTGGATCCTCGATCCTTGTAGTCTCCCCAGTTTCGGCCATTGAGCGTGTGCCGACCCTAGCTACGCGCTGGGTTTTCCACGACATGCCCGTCGCTCCACGGGTGGCCGGTGAGCTTACGCTCCAGGGCCTGCATCGGACCACTCAGCTTCGGCTGACCTTACGGCCGAGTCGCAGCAGCCTGGCCGGTGAGCTTACGCTCCAAGGCTTGCATCGGACCGCTCAGCTTCGGCTGACCTTACGGCCGAGTCGCAGCAGCCTGTCCGGTGAGCGTCATGCTCCAGGGCATACATATGATCGTCCCTTCTGGGTCCAATCACAGCATGCCTGGCCAACAGTCACCTTCCGTGCGCGGACGATGATCTGTTTGGAATGTCTTCCAGCAGAATACATGCAGGATAGGTAAGTAAAACTCCCCTGCCTCGGCTGGGTGATTTAGCTGGACATTCCTGGAGAGATCAAGTAAGTGGTTGTGGCCCCTTTCTTCCCTCTCTCCCTGCCTTTCCCTCCTCCCTGGGCTTCTAGCTAAAGGTTGCTGGGTGCTGGGGGTCACCTAGGGGGTCCCACTGGAGCGGGGCTGGCTGTAACTAACATTTAAAAGAAATGTCATTTTTTCTTACCTGTGTTTGTGTCCTTCCTCCTCCATGCTGTCGGCGGCCATTTTGAGGTGGTCCATGCCAAGTTTGGCCTCTTGTGACTGCCCGGCGGCCATCTTCCTGTGGTTCGGCCACACCCACTGGCCCCTATCAGCTGATCGGCGGCCATGTTTGTCCACCCTATATGCAGATATTGCCGTTCGGCGGCCATCTTTTTGTGGGCTATGGCTGCTTGACCTCTATCTTCTGTCGGCGGCCATTTTCTTAGAGCCCACATTATCTTCCATACAGACGTTTTTGGCAACCATTTTTCGAGAGCCTCCGGCCTCTAGGGTGCATTACACTGGCGCGAAAATTCACACAGGAAGTGCTGATAAAAGAAGCAGACTGACACAGCAGCAGAGGGACAGCATCACAGGCGGAGCATAGCAGTACCTATCCAGGGTGGTGAGTCCTCTGGGTGACCCGGCCTCTCTGCAGCACAGGAGGGTGGCCTATTGATATCTTGCCTGGAGCCCTGTGAGTGTCAGCGTGTGGTCAGCATGGCATCTGAGCCAGATGTCTTCTCCCCTGAAACACCAGATTTAGCAGCTGGTGCCCCTGAGGTGTCTATGAACGCTATGACTGCAATCCTAGAGGCGTTTGCTGCCAGGGTGGAAGCAGCACACGGGAATACAGGGGGTAGTAAATGCCCCATCCCCTGCAAGCTTCTGGGGATAATTCTGGTGCAGAACCAGGTCCAGCTACGGGTCGGGGCCCAGATTCTGACGCATCAGAGACTGCAGACCGTGACCGGACAGTGAGAATGACTCAAAGTCCAGGTCAGTACGCGAGACGGCTTTGGTATCTGACCTTATTACTGCAGTGCGGGATATGCTAAAATTGGAAAATACTGCAGAAGCAGCAGAGACTCCGGTCCACTTGGGTTTCATAGACCTGCCCGCACTGCTAAGGTGTTCCCTTGTGTGTCTTTTGATAAACTCTTATACAAGGAATGGGAGAACCCACTGAGGGTCTTTACAGCCCCAAAGAGGTTTGCGGTACGGTACCCCTTTGAGGAGAGTTTTCTGAAGAAATGGACCTCTCCCCCCTATAGTGGACCCTCCGGTGTCCAGACTTAATAGAGCCACCACAATTCCTGTAGAATGGGCTCCTGTTTTCAAGGACCCTGTGGATAAGAAGGCTGAAGCACTCGCTTGCTACCTATACTCAGTGGTAGGCTCGGCAGTACGCCCGGCATTGGCGGGGGCCCTAGTGTCTCACACACTTACTGAATGGGCAAGATTGCTACTCCAGGGGTTAAGGAGCGAGATGCTCCTCCTGATGAGATAACATTGGCCGACCTGTTGGTCCAGGGCCTTAGGTTTGTCTGCGAGTCAGACATGAATACTATTCCCCTGCTGTCTAAAACTTCGGTTTATGCAGTAGCAATACGCCGCCTGATCTGGCTAAAAGGCTGGTCTGCGGACCAGACTTCCAAGAAAGCCCTGTTGGATCTGCCTTTTAAGGGCGACAGACTTTTTGGGGCTTCTCTGGATGACATCATCAAGGATGCCACAGGAAGTAAAAGCACTTTGCTTCCCCAAATTAGCAAGGATAAGGGGCCACGCCAAGGGCAAGGGCCCTCCTTTACTGCACACAAGTGTTTTTTTCGTCCCCCTAGGGCGACAGGGAAAAGACCCCAGGCCGATAAAGCGCCTGCCCAAGGAAAAAAGCATCCCTGGTCCCGCATACCCAATAAGCCTGCGGACAAATTTGCGTCCGCATGAAGGTCCACCCCCACCCAGCTCTCGGGTGGGGAGACGTCTTCGCAAATTCGCGACTCAGTGGACAGCACTAATTTCCGACAGGTGGGTTTGCGAAGTAATCTCCTCAGGCTACAAGATAGAGTTTCTCTCTTGTCCACCGGACAGATTCAACACCTCCAATCTCCAGCTACTACTGACCCGTCGGGAGGCCCTGTATGGGGCGGTCCAGGGTCTACTGGAATGCGGGGTAGTTATTCCAGTTCAAGAACTGGAACAGGGTTTTTACTCAAATCTGTTCATTGTGCCGAAGAAGGAGGGGGTTCGTCCAAGCTTGGATCTCAGAGCCCTCAATTGCTTTGTGAAGGTACAAAGTTTTCGGATGGAGTCGGTTCGATCTGTAGTCACGGCTCTCCATCCGGGGGACTTTCTGGCCTCCTTGGACATCAAGGACGCATACCTGCATGTCCCCATATACTCCAGACACCAGAGGTTTCTGCGATTTGCTATCGGGAAGGACCACTACCAGTTGGTGGCCCTCCCGTTGGGCCTTGCCTCAGCACCCAGGACGTTCACCAAGGTGATCGCTCCGATTCTGGCACTTCTAAGACAGCGGGGTATCGCTATCACAGGCTACTTATACGACCTTCTGCTGAAGGCCCCTTCAAGCTCAGAATTAGAGGTAAGCGTGTCCATTACCTGTTAGACTCTTCGAGACTGTGGTTGGATACTAAACACACAAAAGTCAGTATTGGTGCCCACTCAACGCCTAGGGTACCTGGGGTTGATTCTGGATTCTTCAGAGGCAAAGGTATTCCTCCCTGTGGAGAAGTTGCAGACCCTCTGGGCTGCAGTACGGCAGCTGACTTCCAGGAATTGGTCGTCACTCCGTTTTTTGCATGCGAGTGTTGGGCCTCAGGGTAGCCTCCTTCGAGGCGGTTCCATATGCTCAATACCACACTCGAGTGTTACAGAAGGAAGTTCTGTCCAGATGGAACAGATGTCCATCATCTCTGGATTATCAAATCCGAGTGAGCCACCTAGTCAGGAGATCCCTGGTATGGTGGCTGACAGCACCGGCTCTAATGGCCGGGAAGTCATTTCTTCCGGTTTACTGGATAGTGATCACGACGGACGCCAGCCTTACAGGTTGGGGGGGAGTCTGGGGTGTTCAGTCGGCGCAAGGTCGCTGGACCCAGAGGAAGCCCTCCTGCCGATCAATGTCCTGGTAATCCGGGCGATCAGGCTGTGCCTCTTCAAATGGTCTCAGAGGCTGCAAGGGCGTCCAGTCAGGATCCAGTCAGACAACGCCACATAAGTGGCATATGTCAATCATCAAGGAGGAACAAGAAGCTCAGCTGCAACATCGGAGATCGCTCGCATCCTGAAGTGGGCAGGGAGGAGCGTACCGGCACTGTCGGCCGTGTACATTCCGGGTGTGGAAAACTGGCAGGCGGACTACCTGAGCCGCCAGATGCTGGACCAGGGAGAAGGGTCCTTACACCCGGAGGTGTTCCAACTCCTCTGCCAAAGATGGGGCACACCAGACGTAGATCTTCTGGCTTCCCGACTCAATCGGAAGGTATTGAGATTTGTGGCCCGGTCAAGAGACCCATGGGCAGACGCAACGGACGCGTTGGTAGCATCGTGGGGTCAGTATCGGCTAAACTATGCCTTCCCTCCCTTAAGGCTTCTTCCTCTTCTGCTCCGCAGAGTGGAGGCAGAGGGAATTCCAATGATCCTAATCGCTCCAGATTGGCCTCAGCGTCCTTGGTACGCCGATCTAGTACGTCTGGTAGCAGACGTCCCCTGGCGCCTACCACTACGGAAGGACCTGCTATCGCAAGGTCCCATATTCCATCCTGCTTTACAGTCATTGGCTTTAACGGCATGGCTGTTGAGAACCAGGTACTGAGAGACCGGGGCCTGTCAGACTCAGTAATCTCTACTATGAGAAGTGCTCGAAAACCGTCCTCTAGGAAGGTCCATCACCGCACTTGGAGGGCCTACATCTCCATGTGTGAGGAAATGAAATGGCATCCGCGTACCTATTTGGTTTCCAGAATCCTGCTGTTTTTACAGCATGGGGTGGACCAAGGTCTTGCCCTAAGTACGATTTAAGGGACAGATATCTGCCCTGGCTGTCTTTTTTCAGCGACCCCTGGCGACTCACTCTCTCGTGAGTACATTTGTGCAGGGGGTCCGACATGTGGCCCCTCCGGTCCGTCCCCCGTTACCTCCGTGGGACTTGAACCTGGTCCTCTCGGTGCTTCAGAAGGCACCGTTTGAGAATATTAGAGATATTCCCCTGTTGACACTTTCTCAGAAAGTGGTCTTTTTGGTGGCTGTTACGTCAGTTAGACGAGTCTCTGAGCTGGCAGCCTTGTCCTGCAAGGCTCCCTATTTGATTTTCCACAAGGATAAGGTGGTGCTGCGGCCGCAGCCTTCCTTTCTTCCGAAAGTCGTTTCGGCTTTTCATCTCAACGAAGACATTGTACTTCCATCCTTGTGTCCTCAGCCGTCGAATCCTAAGGAGTCGGCGTTGCATTCCTTGGACGTTGTCCGAGCTTTGAGAGTATACCTATCTGCTACTTCCCTGTTCCGGAAGTCAGACTCACTGTTTGTTTCGGTGGCTGGTCCCAAGAAGGGCCAAGCAGTCTCATCGGCCACCATCTCTAGGTGGATCCGACAGATAGTAATCCAGGCTTACGCCTTAAAGCGTCAGGCGCCCCCCTTTCCTGTCACGGCGCATTCGACCAGGGCAATAGGTGCCTCTTGGGCTTTCCGACATCAAGCGTCTGTTTCCCAATTATGTAAAGCGGCGACTTGGTCGTCCGCACACACTTTCACAAAATTCTACAAAATTGATGTAGGTGCATCTTCGGATGCCTCTTTTGGCCGCAAGGTTTTGCAAGCGGCTGTTTAGAGTTGCAACTCCTCCGTTGGAGGAGTGCTGTTTTGTGTTTGGGGTGAAGTTTATTTTTATGCTGTTACCACCCCTCGTTTTTTCTCTGACACTGCTTTGGGACGTCCCACTTTGTCAATAGAGAAGCTGTGTCGGTCCATGGACGAAAGAGTAAATAGGATTTTTTGTTCACCGTAAAATCCTTTTCTCTGAGTCCATGGACCGACACAGCACCCACCCCTCCTTTTAAGTTTGTACTGCTTTTTGACGAACTGATCTGCGAAGATGCAGACTGAGAGGGTATACCCAGAGGGTCCGCCCCTGGGCGGTACTGTAGAAGGTGTGATGCAACACTTTTTACAAGTTTTTCTGCCTAGTCACTCCTAATTAACGGATAATACGCACTTTGTCAATAGAGAAGCTGTGTCGGTCCATGGACTCAGAGAAAAGGATTTTACGGTGAGTAAAAAATCCTATTTTACAGTATGGTGTTTTTCTCTGAACTCTGTTTTAAAAAAGAATGGGTCAAGAAAAGCCATTAAAACAAAGAAGAAAGTGGGTGACTAAGCCCTTAAAGCTCTACATTTGATGCTGGTTCTCAAAATATACAATATAATGTAAATGAACAAAATATATATATATATATATGCAAAAAAATGTCCACTAAAAGATGTTCCCAGACTTCCAGTGCTGTCACATCTTCCATTCTATAGAAACTGTGAGCTACCACCTTACTGAGGATAAGTTGTGCCCTTACCATAAAAAAAGACCAGAAAGGTCTCACATCTTCTTTCACAGGGAATGGGAATGTAATGGAAGACTCACAGCAGCGCCAGATTAACATAGGGACTATTGGAGCTGCAGCTCCAGGCCCCTTTCTCAAGATAGGCCCATTTGCCCAAAAAAAAAAAAAAGATCGACTTCGAGGGTTGTAGCTCGGCGACCAGGGGTCACATAGACCCCACATTTGGGGTGTATGTAGCCGAAGACCACTGGTTAAAAGGTGGGGCTGCTATCATTTATGGTTCCAGAGATACGGGGCTGCTTGCGCAGCCTGTCAGAAGCTACATACAGAGTGGCCAGTATAAAGACACACTGCAGCAGACTGAGAGGATGAGCTCACAGTGCTTATAATAATTATTTATATATTACTTACTTATGGTAATTAACCCCTTGTCACCCAGGCCAATTCTGACACTTCTCTCCTACATGTGAAAATCATCTTTTTTTTTTTTGCTAGAAAGTTTCTCAGAACCCTACATTATATATTGTTTTAGCAGGCACTCTATGGAATAAAATGGTGGTCTTTGCAACTTTTTATGTTACACGGTATTTGCGCAGCAATTTTCATTCATTCGTAAAATAAAGCACTAAAGTTAGCACAAATTTTTCTGTATACTAAGCGATGCTTTAAATTTTTTTACAGGTTACATGTTTACAGTTACAGAGGAGGTCTAGTGCTAGAATTATTGCTCTCACTCTAAAGCCTCATACACATGATCGGACTTCAAACAAACTTTTCCATGGATTTTTGTTTGAAGGGCTTTGGCCGGGAACACCCATAGCATACACACGGCAGGACTTTCCCAAAATCACGTGGTTTTTCTGCTCTTTTCTGCTCTTTCCTGCCACCCTTTGGCCAACTTCTGCTATTGTTGGTTGATTTTAACATTGGTTCTGGGCATGCGTGTTTGTACTTTTGACTAAAGTCGAAAAGTTTGTCTGTTTGCAGAGCGAACTTTTGTCTGATGAAAACCGAAAAAGTTTGTCGGATGGAGCGTACACACGGTAGGATTTTTTTGAAAACCTGCTCATTTTGAAGTTTGTTGTCAAAAAGTCCTACTGTGTGTATGGGGCTTAACGATCATGGCGTATGTAACCTGTGTGTATCTGGCTCTGATACTAGCCAGTGCCTACCCAGGGACTGGCTAGTATCTCTCCCCAGCCTGTCCCCACACACCCTCTCACCTGCTGACCTGTGGATGGGGGAATCACTCCTGCGGTGTTATTGTGTTATGCCAGTGAATACAATGATCAGTGTTGCTAACTGATTGTTTTGGGAAAAACCTGACAGGCTGGTTGTACTCAAGTCGGTTAATAGATTGACTTTTGTAAAACCAGCTAGCCCATACATAAATCGACTATGGCTGGTCTCTGCTTAATTAGCTTAAAGCGGTTGTATACCCTAATTTTGAACTTTTACCTACAGGTGTGTCTATAATAAGGCTTACCTGTAGGTAAAAAGAATATCCCCTAAACCTGTACGGTTTAGGAGATATTCCCCTCGCAATGAGCCGCTGAATGCAGCGTTGCATGCGCAGCGCGGATTCTCGGCTAAAGCCTGGCAACCGCCGGACCTTGCCGACGCGTGGGAGTGACGACATCGCCCCTCCAGCCACTCACAGCGCTGGAGCGGCGAAACCCGGAAGACACGCGCGAGGCAAGATGACATCTCCCTCGGTGTGGACCAGGTAAGTTCCCAACGCCTCGTTCTAAGGTAAGTATTTCATAATGAGCTAGTATGCGGTGCATACTAGCTCATTATGCCTTTTGCCTTTCAGGTATGAAAAAAAAAAGCAGCAGTGGCTATACAACCGCTTTAATTTCAATCCATGTATGGCCCGCTTAACCACTACGCAGTCCCTAAACATCCTTCCAGAAAACCTTAAAAATTTTCCTTCCCAGATTCCTTCATCCTCCTCACCTGTACATAGTGCCCACTGTCATACTCTCCACAATTCTCTCCTGTACATACTGCTCACTGTCATACCCTCGACACTTCTCTCCTATACATAGTGCCCAATGTCATACCCTACACACGCCTCTACTGTACATAGTGCCCACTGTCATACACTTCTCTCCTGTACATAGTGCCCGCTGTCATACCCTCCGCACTCCTCTCCTGTACATACTGCTCACTGTCATACCCTCCACACTCCTCTCCTATACATAGTGCCCACTCTCATACCCTCCACACTTCTCTCCTATACATAGTGCCCACCGTCATACCCTCCACACTCCTCTCCTGTACATACTGCTCACTGTCATACCCTCCACACTCCTTTCCTATACATAGTTCCCACTGTCAAACCCTCCACACTTCTCTCCCATACATAGTGCCCACCGTCATACCCTCCACACTCCTCTCCTGTACATACTGCTCTCTGTCCTACCTTCCAACTCCTCTCCTGTGCATACTGCCCACTATCATACCATCCACACTCCTCTCCTGTACATACCGCCCACTGTCATACCCTCCACACTCCTCTCCTGTACATACTGTATCCCAACCTTACCCTCCACACTCCTCTCCTGTACATACTGTAACCCAACTTTACCCTCCACACGCCTCTCCTGTACATACTGCCAACTATCTTTTTCTCCACTGCCCACTTTCATACCCTCCACACTCCTCTCCTGTACATACTGCCCACTGTCATACCCCCCACACTCCTCTCCGGCACATACTACCATCTGTTATACCCCCCACTCTCCTCTTCTGTACATACTGCCCACTGGTATACCCTCCACACTCCTCTGCTGTGCATACTGCCCACTGTCATACCCTTCACACTCCTCTCCTGTACATAGTGCCCACTGTTAGCTGCTCCACATTCCTCTCCCTCACCTGCACATACTTCCCACTTTTATACGTCCAAACTCCTCCCCTATGCCTCTTACCCACAAAAACAGTTCTTTAAAATTATACTGAATATCCTCAATGTTACCAGCTCTAGAATGGGCACACTTTTGTTAGTTCAACTAAAGAAAATCTTCTCAGTCCTCATATTTGTTCTGCCCCATTATTAGACTTGTGCACAACAGAAAAATGTGTTTAGTTTCGGTTTGTTTCTTGTGCACAACGGAAAAATTTGTTTAGTTTCGGTTTGTTCCTTTTCGATCCTGTTGATTCGTAATCGTTCGTAATTTTGCTAGACGGGATTTTTCGTGTTCGGACTAATTCGTATTTTCGCAAGCGTCATTTTTCGTTGAATCGGAATGATTCGTATTAATGTAAGCCTTATTTTTCGTTGATTTATAATTCGTACTTTCGGTAGAGTACATTGTTGTTCGTTGATTCTGGACACAACTACTTTCGTAACTTTTTTTGGTGTAGTTGATTCGTAATTTTCCGTGTCTCTCTCACAACGACGCTGCCTATTATGCCTAATGTGCTTAGAATGGATTTGTACATTTCTAAATACATAGCGGTTATTTGTAACGATTCAAAATCTCGTATTTTCCTTTCGTTTTTTACATGCGGCTATAGCCTCCGCCCCTGTACACCATTTTGAGAGGGAGTTCAGCACAATGAGGGAGAAGCAGAGAGCAGAGCAGAGTGTTATTGTGCTTTGAATGGATTCGTACATTCGTAACTTTTTTCATAATGAATTATGCCAAAGACATTCGGGCATTCGCTATTTGCGGTATAATTTTTTTCGGATTCGGTTTTATTCGTAATTGCTTTGTTCGGAAATTCGAATGCTTCCGAATGTCCGAAAGTTGCTAAATTCTGACAAATTTTGATTCGTCACGAAACGAATTGCACAAGCCTACCCATTATTAGTACTCATTTCATTTTGTGATTACTACTGTGATGTATAGAGGAAGATAGGGGATCTCAGCTACTCTAAATATAGCACTAAAAATGTCCAGTGCTGCGCTGTGATCAATCGGGGGGGGGGGGGGGGGCGTGCACTTCCATTTTCACCCGGTCTTCCTTCTGGGTTCTGTGCCTTCGGTCACTTGCCTTGGCCGGGCTGCGTTGATGTCATTCCCACGCATGCTCATGCGCATCCTCTCTCTCTCATACCCACTTTCTCTCTCATCCTCCCTCCCTTACCCCTCACCCCCCTCTCTCTCTCTCTCTCTCATCCTCCCTCACTCTCTTTAATTTAATTTGTTATAACAAAAAAATGTTTGCATTGTTATTTATTTATTATTTATAAAAGGCCCCACCAAAATCCTCAGCACCAGGCCCATGATGTTCTTAATCTGGCCCTGACTCACAGGGGTTGATTTACTAAAGGCAAATCCACTTTGCACTGAAAGTGCACTTGGAAGTGCAGTCACTGTAGATCTGAGGGGAAGATCTGAAATGAGGAGACGCTCTGCTGATTGTATCATCTAATCATGTGCAAGCTAAAATGCTGTTTTTTATTTTCATTGCATGTCCCCCTTAGATCTTCAGCGACTGCACTTCCAAGTGTGCTTGAAGTGCACATGTAGTGCAAAGTTGATTTGCCTTTAGTAAATACCCCCCTCAGTATTCTTTTGGAAAAATATTGGAAAAATATTGTAAATATAATGTTTGTGAAACTTTATTATGTACTTGTAAATTTGTAGCACTGTAGACACCTTGATACTATGAGATGTAAATGGTTCTCCATTTAGCTGGCTGACAACCTGTAATGTTCAAAGACAATGCATCCTACATCTCATGGTGGGGGGAGGGGGATGTAATGTTTTATTTTTCTATGTTAACACATGTAAAAAAAAAAGGATATATGTCCTGTGAAAAAACACATGCAATCTGAATAGCTCCTACCAGCTGCTGCCAAGAGGGACTCTAGCTGGCTACACATTATACAATTTTCCCTTATGCTTTGTACACACAAGCGGAATTTCAGTCGGAATAAACTACAACGGGTTTTTCCGACGGAATTCCGCTCCAGCTGTCTTGCATACACACGGTCACTCTAAAATCCGACCATCAAGAACGCGGTGATGTAAAACACTACGACGAGCCGAGAAAATTACGTTCTATGCTTCCGAGCATGTGTCAAATTGTTTCTGAGCATGCGTGGTTTTTAGTCCGTCGGAATTGCATCTAGACGAACGAAAATTCCGATAGAAATCTTTTTCATCGGAAAAATTGAGAACATGTTCTTTATCTAATTCTGTCTGAATTTCTGATGGAAAAAGTCCGATGGGGCATACACGCAGTCGGAATATCCGATGAAAAAATTCCGTCTAACTTTTTCCATGGGAAATTCCAAGCGTGTGTATGCAGCATTAGATTTACCAAAACCATATAATATGAGGTCAAACCTAAACACTTTCAAATTATAGGCAATTAGGCAGGCCCTTGCACTACATAGTTGAAGGTAAATCTAAAGGAAATTGAACAAGGAAATTGTATAATGTATAGCCAGCGTGGAAGCAGTGGTCTGTCTGCAAAGATCTGACATGCTCTCTACTGAGTCAGCCAGATAGCTCAGCAATTTGCAATGATGATGCTCCTCGCCGATTGGAGAATCTGGTCTCTGACTCGGCAGGGATGTTTTGGACCTCTGCAAAGAGATAACTGCAAGAGCAAGGGTCCTACCCTGGAGTATGCTGGCAGCACACAACGCTTTCTACAAAACTGTTCATTGTTAGGGTTTATACGCCTTACACCTAGATTAGAAGATGAGGTAAAGATATATATATATATATATATATATACCAGTAGATAGATAGATTTATTTATGTATTTATTTATACACCATTAACCACTTACCATATGACGTCCAGCAGGATAACGGCTGGCGCGTGCCCGGGGGTACGCGCAGCGATCGGTGGTGCGGCATGTCAGTCTGACACACTGCTACACCAATCTTGGTAAAGAGTCTCTGACTAAGCCAATCACGGGTGATCACAATGTAAACAGAAAGAGCGTTTATCTGCTTTTCCTCACTCGCGTTTGACAGACGCGAGTAGAGGAGAGACGATCGGCGGCTCTCCTGATGGATGATTGTTTATAAGCGCAGCCCTCCCGAGGATGCCCTCCCAGGACCAACAGGATGCCGCCAGGACCACCAGGGATGGCCACCACACAGGACTACCAGGTATGCACTCTAGACCACCATGGATATGCCAATCAGTGCCCAGACAGCTACCAATCAGTGCCCATTAAAAATGCCTGCCAGTGCCACCAGTGATGCCTATCAGTGCCCATCAGTGCTGCCTATGAGTGCCCATCAGTGCTGCCTATCAGTGCCCATCAGTGCCGCCTATCAGTGCCCATCAGTGCAGCTTAACAGTGCCCATCAGTGAAGGAGAAAACATACTTATTTACAACATTTTATAACAGAAACAAAGAAAAAGCTTTACTCTTTCGTCCATGGACCGACACAGCTTCTCTATTGACAAAGTGGGTATTATCCGTTAATTAGGAGTGACTAGGCAGAAAAACTTGTAAAAAGTGTTGCATCACACCTTCTACAGTACCGCCCAGGGGGCGGACCCTCTGGGTATACCCTCTCAGTCTGCACATCGCAGATCAGTTTTTTTCTGTCTAGCAAGGAGTAGGACATGGCTCCCTTCGGGCTCATTGGTCCGGGGAAAAAAGATATAGATATTTTTTATTTTTTTGCTACATTTGTTGTTTCCTGCGATCTTCGATCAACTGCCGACTGGGTGACAGGCTGGATCCTCGATCCCTGTAGTCTCCCCAGTTTCGGCCATCGAGCGTGTGCCGACCCTAGCTACGCGCTGGGTTTTCCACGACATGCCCGTCGCTCCACGGGTGGCCGGTGAGCCTACGCTCCAGGGCCTGCATCGGACCGCTCAGCTTCGGCTGACCTTACGGCCGAGTCGCAGCAGCCTGGCCGGTGAGCTTACGCTCCAAGGCTTGCATCGGACCGCTCAGCTTCGGCTGACCTTACGGCCGAGTCGCAGCAGCCTGTCCGGTGAGCGTCATGCTCCAGGGCATACATATGATCGTCCCTTCTGGGTCCAATCACAGCATGCCTGGCCAACAGTCACCTTCCGTGCGCGGACGATGATCTGTTTGGAATGTCTTCCAGCAGAATACATGCAGGATAGGTAAGTAAAACTCCCCTGCCTCGGCTGGGTGATTTAGCTGGACATTCCTGGAGAGATCAAGTAAGTGGTTGTGGCCCCTTTCTTCCCTCTCTCCCTGCCTTTCCCTCCTCCCTGGGCTTCTAGCTAAAGGTTGCTGAGTGCTGGGGGTCACCTAGGGGGTCCCACTGGAGCGGGGCTGGCTGTAACTAACATTTAAAAGAAATGTCATTTTTGCTTACCTGTGTTTCTGTGTCTCCATGCTGTCGGCGGCCATTTTGAGGTGGTCCATGCCAAGTTTGGCCTCTTGTAACTGCCTGGCGGCCATCTTCCTGTAGTTCGGCCACACCCACTGGCCCCTATCAGGTGATCGGCGGCCATGTTTGTCCACCCTGTATGCAGATATTGCCGTTCGGCGGCCATCTTTTTTGTGGGCTATGGCTGCCTGACCTCTATCTTCTGTCGGCGGCCATTTTCTTAGAGCCCACATTATCTTCCATACAGACGGTTTTGGCAACCATTTTGCGAGAGCCTCCGGCCTCTAGGGTGCATTACACTGGCGCGAAAATTCACACAGGAAGTGCTGATAAAAGAAGCAGACTGACACAGCAGCAAGGGGACAGCATCATAGGCGCAGCATAGCAGTACCTATCCAGGGTGGTGAGTCCTCTGGGTAACCCAGCATCTCTGCAGCGCAGGAGGGTGGCCTAGTGATATCTTGCCTGGAGCCCTGTGAGTGTCAGCGTGTGGTCAGCATGGCATCTGAGCCAGATGTCTTCTCCCCTGAAACACCAGATTTAGCAGCTGGTGTCCCTGAGGTGTCTATGGACGCTATGTCGGCAATCCTAGAGGCGTTTGCTGCCAGGGTGGAAGCAGCACACGGGAATACAGGGGGTAATAAACGCCCCCGTCCCCTGCAATCTTCTGGGGATATTTCTGATGCAGAACCAGGTCCAGCTACGGCTCATGGCCCAGATTCTGATGCATCAGAGACTGCAGACCGTGACCGATCGGACAGTGAGGAGGACTCCAAGTCCAGGTCAGTACGCGAGACGGCTTTGGTATCTGACCTTATTACTGCAGTGCGGGATACGCTAAAGTTGGAAAGGACTGAAGAAGTAGCAGATACTCCAGTCCCCTTTGGGTTTCGTAAACCTGCCCGCACTGCTAAGGTGTTCCCTTGTGTGTCTTATTTTGACAAACTCTTATACAAGGAATGGGAGAACCCACTGAGGGTCTTTACAGCCCCAAAGAGGTTTGCAGTACGGTACCCCTTTGAGGAGAGTTTTCTGAAGATATGGACCTCTCCCCCTATAGTGGACCCTTCGGTGTCCAGACTTAATAGAGCCACCACTATTCCAGTAGAAGGGGCTCCTGTTTTCAAGGACCCTGTGGATAAGAAGGCTGAAGCACTCGCTCGCTACCTATACTCAGTGGTAGGCTCAGCAGTACGCCCGGCATTGGCGGGGGCCCTAGTGTCTCAGACACTTACTGAATGGGCAAAATTGCTACTCCAGGGGTTAAAGGAGCGAGATGCTCCTCCTAATGAGATAACTTTGGCCGACCAGTTGGTCCAGGGCCTTAAGTTTGTCTGCGAGTCAGACATGGATACTATTCCCCTGCTGTCAAGAGCTTCGGTTTATGCAGTAGCAATACGCCACCTGATCTGGCTAAAGGGCTGGTCTGCGGACCAGACTTCCAAGAAAGCCCTATTGGATCTGCCTTTTAAGGGCGACAGACTTTTTGGGGCTTCTCTGGATGACATCATCAAGGATGCTACAGGAGGTAAAAGCACTTTGCTTCCCCAAACTAGCAAGGGTAGGGGACCACGCCAAGGGCAAGGGCCCTCCTTTACTGCACGTAAGCGGTTTTTTCGCCCTCTTAAGGCGACAGGGAAAAGACCCCAGGCCGATAAAGCGCCTGCCCAAGGACAAAAGCGTCCTTGGTCCCGCAGACCCAACAAGCCTGTGGACAAATCTGCGTCCACATGAAGGTCCGCCCCCACCCAGCTCTCGGGTGGGGGGACGTCTTCGCAAATTCGCGACTCAGTGGACTGCTCTAGTCTCCGACAGGTGGGTTTGCGAAGTAATCTCCTCAGGCTACAAGATAGAATTTCTCTCTTGTCCACCAGACAGATTCATCACCTCCAATCTCCAGCTACTACCGACCCGTCGGGAGGCCCTGTATGGGGCGGTCCAGGGTCTACTGGAACGCGGGGTAGTTATTCCAGTTCCAGAACAGGAACGGGGTCAGGGTTTTTACTCAAATCTGTTCATTGTGCCAAAGAAGGAGGGGGTTCGTCCAATCTTGGATCTCAGAGCCCTCAATTGCTTTGTGAAGGTACAAAGATTTCGGATGGAGTCGGTTCGATCCGTAGTCACGGCTCTCCATCCGGGGGACTTTCTGGCCTCCTTGGACATCAAGGACGCATACCTGCATGTCCCCATATACTCCAGACACCAGAGGTTTCTGCGATTTGCTATCGGGAAGAACCACTACCAGTTTGTGGCCCTCCCGTTTGGCCTTGCCTCAGCACCCAGGACGTTCACCAAGGTGCTCGCTCCGATTCTGGCACTTCTAAGACAGCGGGGTATCGCTATCACAGGTTACTTGGACGACCTTCTGCTGAAGGGCCCTTCAAGCTCAGAATTAGAGGTAAGCGTGTCCATTACCTGTCAGACTCTTCGAGACTGTGGTTGGATACTAAACACGCAAAAGTCAGTATTGGTGCCCACTCAACGCCTAGTGTACCTGGGGTTGATTCTGGATTCCTCAGAGGCAAAGGTATTCCTCCCTGTGGAGAAGTTGCAGACCCTCCGGGCTGCAGTACGGCAGCTGACTTCCAGGAATTGGTCGTCACTCCGTTTTTGCATGCGAGTGTTGGGCCTCATGGTAGCCTCCTTCGAGGCGGTCCCATATGCTCAATACCACACTCGAGTGTTACAGAGGGAAGTTCTGTCCAGATGGAACAGATGCCCTTCATCTCTGGATTATCAAATCCGAGTGAGCCACCTAGTCAGGAGATCCCTGGTATGGTGGCTGACAGCACCGGCTCTAATGGCCGGGAAGTAATTTCTTCCGGTTTACTGGATA
This sequence comes from Rana muscosa, assembly GCA_029206835.1. NCBI lineage: Eukaryota > Metazoa > Chordata > Amphibia > Anura > Ranidae > Rana > Rana muscosa. The sequence goes on along the minus strand of CM055116.1, from coordinate 877,572,621 downwards.
GTGATCACGACGGACGCCAGCCTTACAGGTTGGGGGGGAGTCTGGGGTGTCCAGTCGGCGCAAGGTCGCTGGACCCCAGAGGAAGCCCTCCTGCCGATCAATGTCCTGGAGATCCGGGCGATCAAGCTGTGCCTCTTCAAATGGTCTCAGAGACTGCAAGGGCGTCCAGTCAGGATCCAGTCAGACAACGCCACAGCAGTGGCATATGTCAATCATCAAGGAGGAACAAGAAGCTCAGCTGCAGCATCGGAGATCGCTCGCATCCTGAAGTGGGCAGAGAGGAGCGTACCGGCACTGTCGGCCGTGTACATTCCGGGTGTGGAAAACTGGCAGGCGGACTACCTGAGCGGCCAGATGCTGGACCAGGGAGAATGGTCCTTACACCCGGAGGTGTTCCAACTCCTCTGCCAAAGATGGGGCACACCAGACGTAGATCTTCTGGCTTCCCGACTCAATCGGAAGGTATTGAGGTTTGTGGCCCGGTCAAGAGACCCATGGGCAGACGCAACGGACGCGTTGGTAGCATCGTGGGGCCAGTATCGGCTAATCTATGCCTTCCCTCCCTTAAGGCTTCTTCCTCTTCTGCTCCGCAGAGTGGAGGCAGAGGGAATTCCAATGATCCTAATCGCTCCAGATTGGCCTCAGCGTCCTTGGTACGCCGATCTAGTACGTCTGGTAGCAGACGTCCCCTGGCGCCTACCACTACGGAAGGACCTGCTGTCGCAAGGTCCCATATTCCATCCTGCTTTACAGTCATTGGCTTTAACGGCATGGCTGTTGAGAACCAGGTACTGAGAGACCGGGGCCTGTCAGACTCAGTAATTTCTACTATGAGAAGTGCTCGGAAACCGTCCTCTAGGAAGGTCTATCACCGCACTTCGAGGGCCTACATCTCCATGTGTGAGGAAATGAAATGGCATCCGCGTACCTATTTGGTTTCCAGAATCCTGCTGTTTTTACAGCATGGGGTAGACCAAAGGCTTGCCCTAAGTACGAGTAAGGGACAGATATCTGCCCTGGCTGTCTTTTTTCAGCGACCCCTGGCGACTCACTCTCTCGTGAGTACATTTGTGCAGGGGGTTCGACATGTGGCCCCTCCGGTCCGCCCCCCGTTACCTCCGTGGGACTTGAACCTGGTCCTCTCGGTGCTTCAGAAGGCACCGTTTGAGAATATTAGAGATATTCCCCTGTTGACACTTTCTCAGAAGGTGGTCTTTTTGGTGGCTGTTACGTCAGTTAGACGAGTCTCTGAGCTGGCAGCCTTGTCCTGCAAGGCTCCCTATTTGATTTTCCACAAGGATAAGGTGGTGCTGCGGCCGCAGCCTTCCTTTCTTCCGAAGGTCGTTTCGGCTTTCCATCTCAACGAAGACATTGTACTTCCATCCTTGTGTCCTCAGCCGTCGAATCCTAAGGAGTCGGCGTTGCATTCCTTGGACGTTGTCCGAGCTTTGAGAGTATACATATCTGCTACTTCCCTGTTCCGGAAGTCAGACTCACTGTTTGTTTCGGTGGCTGGTCCCAAGAAGGGCCAAGCAGTCTCATCGGCCACCATCTCTAGGTGGATCCGACAGATAGTAATCCAGGCTTACGCCTTAAAGGGTCAGGCGCCCCCCTTTCCTGTCACGGCGCATTCGACCAGGGCAATAGGTGCCTCTTGGGCTTTCCGACATCAAGCGTCTGTTTCCCAACTATGTAAAGCGGCGACTTGGTCGTCCGCTCACACTTTCACAAAATTCTACAAAGTTGATGTAGGTGCATCTTCGGATGCCTCTTTCGGCCGCAAGGTTTTGCAGGCGGCTGTTTAGAGTTGCAACTCCTCCGTTGGAGGAGTGCTGTTTTGTGTTTTGGGGTGAAGTTTGTTTTTATGCTGTTACCACCCCTCGTTTTTTCTCTGACACTGCTTTGGGACGTCCCACTTTGTCAATAGAGAAGCTGTGTCGGTCCATGGACGAAAGAGTAAATAGGATTTTTTACTCACCGTAAAATCCTTTTCTCTGAGTCCATGGACCGACACAGCACCCACCCCTCCTTTTAAGTTTGTACTGCTTTTTGACGAACTGATCTGCGATGTGCAGACTGAGAGGGTATACCCAGAGGGTCCGCCCCCTGGGCGGTACTGTAGAAGGTGTGATGCAACACTTTTTACAAGTTTTTCTGCCTAGTCACTCCTAATTAACGGATAATACCCACTTTGTCAATAGAGAAGCTGTGTCGGTCCATGGACTCAGAGAAAAGGATTTTACGGTGAGTAAAAAATCCTATTTTTTTCTTTTCAAAAGTTGCGGTCTTTTTTTATTAATTTAGCAAAAAATAAAAACCGCAGAGGTGATCAAATACCAACAAAAATTATAAAAATTTAGTTTGGGTACAGTGTAGCATTACCGCGCAATTGTCATGTAAAAAGTGACAGCACGGAAAGATGAAAATTGGCCTGGGTAGGAAGGTGCGAAAGTGCCTGGTATTAAAGTGGTTAATGTGGAAACCAGAATGTGCTGAAATAAACCAGGGTTACTGATGCACAACTAAAATGCTATTGCTTGGCATTCAGAGCAATGTTCCCTACAAAACTGTACACTCTGGAAAATAAAAGTTTAAAGTTTAATCTTAGCAGCACTCTGCCAAAGCAGGCTTTTCTATCTCTTGACAATTTGTGCAATCCAGTCAGATACTTTTAACTGTACACACAAATGGCCACTGCCCATACCTATAACTGGCCTTTGCGGCAAGAAGCACATGGAAGGGCAACGCATGTCAAACAAAACCAAAGAAATTCCCAGCTCAACTTGTCAGCCAGCCTGCGAACCAACTGAATTATCCTGTCTAACAGTATACATTAATTAGTATATTAGTATATTAGTATACATTAAAAACAGGGGTTTAGTTTGCACACATTTGCAAATACATGCATAAGCTGCGTAGGCCGCGACAAGACACCCCATTATTACCCGCATTCCTAACCCCACACATTTTTGAGAGCCTCCACAGTAGAAGCACATGCATTATAATGGATGGGGAGAGGGTAGGTGAGCCTGAAGAGAGCCCACCCCTCCTTAAAGGCACAGCACCCAGCACATAGCACAATGGCAGCAAAGGTGTCCAGTATGTCTCCTCACCAGTATTCCAACAGTATTCCAAACAAATGGGCACTGCCCCCACCTATAACTGGCCTTTGCAGCAAGGAGCACATGGAAGGGCAACGCATGTCAAACAAAACCAAAGAAAATTCCCAGACTTTTAGACAGGTTAATTCGGTTGGTTGCAGACTGGCTGACAAGTTGAGCTGGGTTTATCAACAATGTTTTCCAATAACTTGTCCCTTTGGTGACTAAGCATGCAGTGACGGTTTTGTTTTTTGTTTTTGCTCTCAGCAGTACTTCCTCTTTAATTACTCATGATCTTGCTCTACTCCTTTTTAAATGTTGGTAGTGTTTACTAAAATTGCACAGGACATACCCAAACCTGCTTTTGTATTTGTGAAACAAGATATATTAAAATGTCCAATCATACATTTTAAGGTATACACCCAAGAAAATAGAGGGGTTGATTTACTAAAGGCAAATAGACTGTGCACTTTGCAAGCGCAGTTGCACTTATTTTTCTTAATACATTTATATGTGGTAAAGCTTCATGCGCCCCCGGCATGTGCAAGCAAAAATGCTGTTGTTTTTATTTTCCTTGCACCTTATTGGGTATTCTTTAACATGGAAAAGGAAAAAAAACAACAGCATTTTTGCTTGCACATGCCGGGAGCGCACAGAAGGCACGTGCCTGGCAGGATGTCATATGATGTCCACCCGGGATAGGAAAGCTCCTGCCTGGTGATCATTTTAGTATAGGCCAGATGGGAAGCTGTTAACTAAAAACAACTTTTTGGCTATATTTAATGGTACCGCTACACCTGAGCAGAGAAATTTGCATATTAGGAATTAAGCCCTGGTGAATGGGGCTCTGGCATTTAGTTGATGGTGAAGGGCACAGGTGTCCTGTCCAGCCCAGCAGTCGTTTAAATTCTATGAGGCTGGAAAATGCTTCAGCTGGATGGGACTGGATGGTGCACCTAGCAAGACGAACATTTAACCCCATTTAGGAAAGTGTGAAGCATAAATCACTGAAGTCTCACTTCAATCTATACACCGTCTGGTCATCATAAGCTCTGGAAGCTGTATTCTCATAAACAAAATTGCAGTACCATAGCGTAACTCTGTATAAAACTTTTATTATGCCAAAAACCCCCCCTTAAAAGTTGCACTTACAAAATCACAATGTATTCAAGAGTAAATACTGTGCCGTGTGGTCAGATCTACCCCCGGATGGTAAAGGTGCAGTCTGTCTCTCTGCTCCAATGTTTCAGTCTGCAGGTTAATGTACCACCTTCGTTCCCCCCAGTTCCCTTCAGGGGGTAGACCTGGCTGAACCACACAGCACAGTATTTATGCTTGAATACATGATTTTGTAAGTGCAACTTTTAAGGTTTTTTTTGGCATAGTAAAAGCTTTATACGGAGTTATATCAGTGATTTATGCTCCACATTTACCTAAATGGGGTAAGTGTTGAATCCATAGGGAGCAGGACTCACTTGTGGTTATTGGTTATTAACCACTTAAGCCCCGGACCATTTGGTAGCTAAAGGACCAGAGGTGAATTCAGAATTTTGCACTGCGCTGCTTTAACTGTAAATTGTGCGGACATGCAATGTTGTACCCAAACGAAATTTGCGTCCTTTTCTTCCCACAAATAGAGCTTTCTTTTAATGGTATTTGATTGCCTCTGCGATTTTTATTTTTTGCGATATAAACGGAAAAAGACCGAAAATTTTGAAAAAAAATGATATTTTCTACTTTTTGTTATAAGAAAAATCGAATAAACTCAATTGTAGTCATACATTTAGGCCAAAATGTATTCAGCCACATGTCTTTAGTAAAAAAAATGACAATAAGCGTATATTTATTGGTTTGCGCAAAAGTTATAGCGTCTACAAACTAGGGTACATTTTCTGGAATTTACACAGCTTTTAATTTATGACTGCCTATCTCATTTCTTGAGGTGCTAAAATGGCAGGGCAGTACAAAACCCCCCAAAATGACCCCATTTTTGAAAGTAGACACCCCAAGGAAATTGCTGAGAGGCATGTTGAGCCCATTGAATATTTTTATTTTTTGTCCCAAGTGATTGAATAATGACAAAAAAAAAAAAAAAATTACAAAAAGTTGTCACTAAATGATATATTGCTCACACATGCCATGGTTATATGTGGAATTGCACCCCAAAATACATTCTTCTGCTTCTCCTGAGTACGGGGATACCACATGTGTGGGACTTTTTAGGAGCCTAGCCACGCACGGGACCCCGGAAACCAAGCACCGCCTTCAGGATTTCTAAGGGCGCAAATTTTTGATTTCACTCCTCACTACCTATCACAGTTTCGAAGGCCATAAAATGCCAAAATAGCACAAAACCCCCCCCAAATGACCCCATTTTGGAAAGTAGACACCCCAAGCTATTTACTGAGAGGCATTATTAGTCCATGGAATATTTTATATTTTGCCACAAGTTGCGGGAATATGACAAACTTTGTTTTTTTTGCACAAAGTTGTCACTAAATGATATATTGCTCACACATGCCATGGGCATATGTGAAATTACACCCCAAAATACATTCTGCTGCTTCTCCTGAGTACGGGGATACCACATGTGTGGGACTTTTTGGGAGCCTAGTCGCATACAGGACCCCAAAAACCAAGCACCGCCTTCAGGATTTCTAAGGGCATAAATTTTTGATTTCACTCCTCACTACCTATCACTACCTATCACAGTTTTGAAGGCCATAAAATGCCAAGATGGCACAAAACCCCCCCAAATGACCCCATTTTGGAAAGTAGACACCCCAAGCTATTTGCTGAGAGGCATGTTGAGCCCATTGAATATTTTTTTTTTTGTCCCAAATGATTGAATAATGATAAAAAGAAAAAAAAAAGAAAAAATACAAAAAATTGTCACTAAATGATATATTGCTCACACATGCCATGGTTATATGTGGAATTGCACCCCAAAATACATTCTGCTGCTTCTCCTGAGTACGGGGATACCACATGTGTGGGAATTTTTGGGAGCCTAGCCGGGTACGGGGCCCCAAAAACCAAGCACCGCCTTCAGGATTTCTAAGGGCGTAAATTTTTGATTTCACTCCTCACTACCTATCACAGTTTCGAAGGCCATAAAATGCCAAAATAGCACAAACCCCCCCCCCAAATTACCCCATTTTGGAAAGTAGACACCCCAAGCTATTTACTGAGAGGCATGTTCAGTCCATGGAATATTTTATATTTTGCCACAAGTTGCGGGAATATGACAAACTTTGTTTGTTTTGCACAAAGTTGTCACTAAATGATATATTGCTCACACATGCCATGGGCATATGTGAAATTACACCCCAAAATACATTCTGCTGCTTCTCCTGAGTACGGGGATACCACATGTGTGGGACTTTTTGGGAGCCTAGCCGCGTACGGGACCCCAAAACTCAAGCACCGCCTTCAAGGTTTCTAAGGGCATAAATTTTTGATTTCACTCCTCACTACCTATCACAGTTTTGAAGGCCATAAAATGCCAAGATAGCACAAAACCCCCCAAAATGACCCCATTTTGGAAAGTAGACACCCCAAGGAAATTGCTGAGAGGCATGTTGAGCCCATTGAATATTTTTTTTTTTTTGTCCCAAGTGATTGAATAATGACAAAAAAAAATAAAAATGTACAAAAAGTTGTCACTAAATGATATACTGCTCAAACATGCCATGGTTATATGCGGAATTGCACCCCAAAATACATTTGGCTGCTTCTCCTGAGTACGGGGATACTACATGTGTGGGACTTTTTGAGAGCCTAGCCGCGTACGGGCCCCCGAAAACCAAGCACCGCCTTCAGGATTTCTAAGGGCACAAATTTTTGATTTCACTCCTAACTACCTATCACAGTTTTGAAGGCCATAAAATGCCAAGATAGCCCAAAACCCCCACAAATGACCCCATTTTGGAAAGTAGACACCCCAAGCTATTTGCCGAGAGGCATGGTGAGTATTTTACAGCTCTCATTTGTTTTTTGAAAATGAAGAAAGACATATTTTTTCTTTTTTTTTCTTTTTTCAATTTTTAAAACATTGTGACAAAAAGCGAGATCTGCAAAATACTCAACATACCTCTCAGCAAATAGCTTGGGGTGTCTACTTTCCAAAATGGGGTAATTTGGGGGGGGTTTGTGCCATCTGGGCATTCCATGGCCTCCGAAACTGTGATAGGCAGTGAGGAGTGAAATCAAAAATTTACACCCATAGAAATCCTGAAGGCGGTGCTTGGTTTTCGGGGTCCTGTACGCGGCTAGGCTCCCAAAATGTCTCACACATGTGGTATCCCCGTACTCAGGAGAAGCAACAGAATGTATTTTGGGGTGCAATTCCACATATAACCATGGCATGTTTGAGCAATATATAATTTAGTGACAACTTTTTGTACATTTTTTTTTTTTTCTTTTTGTCATTATTCAATCACTTGGGACAAAAAAAAAATATTCAATGGGCTCAACATGCCTCTCAGCAAATAGCTTGAGGTGTCTACTTTCCAAAATGGGGTCATTTGGGGGGGTTTTGAACTGTCCTGGCATTTTATGCACAACATTAGGAAGCTTATGTCACACATCATCCACTCTTCTAACCACTTGAAGACAAAGCCCTTTCTGACACTTTTTGTTTACATGAAAACATTTTTTTTTTGCAAGAAAATTATGTTGAACCCCCAAACATTATATATTTTTTTAAAGCAAAGGCCCTACAGATTAAAATAGTGGGTGTTGCATTTTTTTTTTACACACAGCATTTGTGCAGCGATTTTTCAAACGCATTTTTTGGGGGAAAAACACACTTTTTTTATTTTTAATGCACTAAAAAACACTATATTGCCCAAATGTTTGATGAAATAAAAAAGATGATCTTAGGCCGAGTACATGGATACCAAACACGACATGCTTTAAAATTGCGCACAAACGCGCAGCGGCGAGAAACTACATTCATTTTTAAAAGCATTTAAAAGCCTTTACAGGTTACCACGTTAGATTTACAGAGGAGGTCTACTACTAAAATTACTGCCCTCGATCTGACCTTCGCGGTGATACCTCACATGCATGATGCAATTGCTGTTTACATATGACGCTAGACCGACGCTTGCGTTCGCCTTTGCGCAAGAGCAGGGGGGGGACAGCGGTGCTTTTTTTTTTTTTTTTTTTATTATTTATTTTGCTTTTTTATTTTATTTTTAAACTGTTCCTTCCATATTTTTTTTTTTTTTATCATTTTTATTGTTATCTCAGGGAATGTAAATATCCCCTATGATAGCAATAAGTAGTGACAGGTACTCTTTTTTTGAAAAAAAATGGGGGTTAGACCCTAGATCTTTCCTCTGCCCTCAAAGCATCTGACCACACCAAGATTGGTGTGATAAAATGCTTTCCCAATTTCCCAATGGCGCTGTTTATATCCGGGGGGGGGGGGCATTCCCTCCCACTGCTTGTAAAAGCAGTCTAGAGGCAATTGCTTTTACATGAAAGCCGGCCACTGGCTGAAAAGAATGATACCAAGATGATACCTAAACCTGGAGGCATCATTCTGGTATAAACATTCAAAGTCCAGCAACATACCAGTACGTTGCTGGTCCTTGTTGGACATGTATTGTAATCTTTTTTTTCATGCAGCCTGTTGGCTGAACGAAAAAAAGAGATTGATCGGTGGGTATGCCCACCATTAGAATACCTCCCTTCATCCACCCACTTCTAATGATGGGCATATATGCCGAAGCATGGGGGCATCCTCCCGCAAAAAAGTTATGCCGCGTACACACGGTCGGACTTTTCCACGGGCAAGCCTTCGTCGGAATTTCGACCGTATGTACGCGGCATAAAAGGTTATGCCGCGTACACACGGTCAAACTTTTCCACGGGCAAGCCTCCGTCGGAATTTCGACCGTATATACGCGGCATTAGGAGCAAAATCGCTCCTCCGCCCCTGCTGCCCCCATGCTTCGGCATATATGCTCTTTTTTTAACTGTGGTAGTGAAATCACCTCCTACAGCGTTGGAGTCACGGCTTTATGTATCGTGGGAGCAAACGCTGTTGCTGTCAAGATAAATAATAAATAAATCCGCGATGCAACTGAATGGCGTACCTGCTAAGCAAATGATGGTTAACATTAAAACAAAGTAACATTACAGTACAACAGTAAGACCTTACCAGTTACCATACCATACCTGCAAAGCAAATACCAAAACAAAACCTAGTAAAAAATAGAACATTTTTTTAACGCAACCTGTGGCTAAAATATATATATGCCGAAGCATGGGGGCATCCTCCCGCAAAAAAGTTATGCCGCATACACACGGTCGGACTTTTCCACGGGCAAGCCTTCGTCGGAATTTCGACCGTATGTACGCTGCATAAAAGGTTATGCCGCGTACACACGGTCAAACTTTTCCACGGGCAAGCCTCCGTCGGAATTTCGACCGTATATACGCGGCATTAGGAGCAAAATCGCTCCTCCGCCCCTGCTGCCCCCATGCTTCGGCATATATGCTCTTTTTTTAACTGTGGTGGTGAAATCACCTCCTACAGCGTTGGAGTCACGGCTTTATGTATCGTGGGAGCAAACGCTGTTGCTGTCAAGATAAATAAATCCGCGATGCAACTGAATGGCGTACCTGCTAAGCAAATGATGGTTAACATTAAAACAAAGTAACATTACAGTACAACAGTAAGACCTTACCAGTTACCATACCATACCTGCAAAGCAAATACCAAAACAAAACCTAGTAAAAAATAGAACATTTTTTTAACGCAACCTGTGGCTAAAATATATATATGCCGAAGCATGGGGGCATCCTCCCGCAAAAAAGTTATGCCGCATACACACGGTCGGACTTTTCCACGGGCAAGCCTTCGTCGGAATTTCGACCGTATGTACGCGGCATAAAAGGTTATGCTGCGTACACACGGTCAAACTTTTCCACGGGCAAGCCTCCGTCGGAATTTCGACCGTATATACGCGGCATTAGGAGCAAAATCGCTCCTCCGCCCCTGCTGCCCCCATGCTTCGGCATATATGCTCTTTTTTTAACTGTGGTGGTGAAATCACCTCCTACAGCGTTGGAGTCACGGCTTTATGTATCGTGGGAGCAAACGCTGTTGCTGTCAAGATAAATAAATCCGCGATGCAACTGAATGGCGTACCTGCTAAGCAAATGATGGTTAACATTAAAACAAAGTAACATTACAGTACAACAGTAAGACCTTACCATACCATACCTGCAAAGCAAATACCAAAACAAAACCTAGTAAAAAATAAAACATTTTTTTAACGCAACCTGTGCCTAAAATATATATATGCCGAAGCATGGGGGCATCCTCCCGCAAAAAAGTTATGCCGCGTACACACGGTCGGACTTTTCCACGGGCAAGCCTCTGTCGGAATTTGGACCGTATATACACGGCATTAGGAGCAAAATCGCTCCTCCGCCCCTGCTGCCCCCATGCTTCGGCATATATGCTCTTTTTTTTTAACTGTGGTGGTGAAATCACCTCCTACAGCACTGGAGTCACGGCTTTATGTATCGTGGGAGCAAACGCTGTTGCTGTCAAGATAAATAATTCCGCGCTGCAGTTGAATGGCGCACCTGAAAACAAAAAATTACATACCTGAAAAGCAAGCATGATAAAACATTGCAGAATGGAATACAGTAAAAAAGAGCAGAACAATAGAAAGAAAATAGAGAGAGAGAGAGAGAGAACAATAAAACGACAACTATTTTTGGTTTTTTTCTTTTATATTTTTTTTGTGTTTTGTTTTTTACGTTTTTTTTTTCTTTTTTACACTTTTTTTTTTAAACTTTAACAACTGTAATGGTTCGGGTCTCCCAAAATGTAATGGCATCTTGGGAGACCCTGTGTAAGTGTGTCCTAGTCTGTGAAATGCTGTACTCTACGCTAAAACTTCACTTTTGAGTGGTAGCGTTCAAAACATTCACCAAGGCAAAGACCAGGTTTGTCAGGACAGAGTGGACAATAATAACGGGTGTCACGCCTAAATCCGCGCTTGCTACAGACACGACATCTTTTTTGGGGGGCTCGTTGGGTAGGGGTACTCGGGAGGAGATGCGTATAATGCCTCTCATGCAGCCGGCTTACTGCATTTGGTAGGGGATGGTGAGGTGCAGAACCGCCTGGATACAGGAGTTCTGTGACTATCTCATTCTGGAATTTTAGAAGAGATAAAGTCCCGCCTGAAGCTCTGTATAGCACATGAGCGTTCAGCAAAGCCAATTGGAATAAGGATAGAGACACTTTTTTGTACCAGCGTCTCGCCTTACGGTCAATTAGATATGGCGCCATCAACTGGTCGTTGAGGTCCACCCCTCCCATATTTTGGTTATATTCGTGGACACAGAGGGGTTTCTCCACAACACCAGTCGCCGTACGAATTTGGACTGTCGTGTCTGCATGAAGGGAGGTAAGAAGGAAAACATTCTTATTGTCCCTCCACTTCATAGCGAGCAAGTTATTACACTTCAAGCAGGCTCTCTCCCCCAGCCTAAGACGGGCATCTACAAGCCGCTGGGGAAAGCCCCGGCGATTAGGTCGCACGGTGCCACATGCTCCAATCTGATGATCAAACAAGTGACTAAACAGTGGCACGCTCGTGTAATAATTGTCCACATACAAGTGGTACCCCTTTCCGAATAAGGGTGACACCAAGTTCCACACTATCTTGCCAGCGCTCCCTATGTAATCCGGGCAGTTGACCGGCTCAACCTGACTATCTTTTCCCTCATAAACCATAAAGCTCCATACATAGCCTGTTGCCCTGTCACAGCACTTATAGAGCTTGACCCCGTATCTGGCACGCTTGCTGGGAAGGTACTGCTTGAAAGCCAAGCGGCCAGAAAATGTAATCAGGGACTCATCAACGCAGACAGCTTGATCGGGAATAAACAAGGCTGCAAAACGTTCGTTGAAGTGGTTTATGAGGGGCCGAATTTTATAGAGCCGGTTGTATTCAGGGTCCCCACGTGGACGACAAAGTTCATTGTCGTTGAAGTGCATGAACCGCAAAATCTGCTCGTATCGTTTCCTGGGCATGGAGGCAGAGAACACGGGCATGTGGTCAATTGGGTGCGTGGACCAATAAGCACGCAATGACGGGAATTTATGTGTGCCCATGTTGAGGGAAAGGCCCAGAAAGGTCTTAAATTCAAAAACCGTAATTGGTTTCCAATCTTTGGCAATGGAAGGCAACTGGGGATTAGCGGCGATGAATTGACCAGCATATAAATTACTCTGGTCCACAATAGATCTATAGAGATCTTCCGTGAAAAACAGCGAATAATAATCGATTGGCATAAAATCAGCTGTTTCCACCTGAATACCGGGTTGGGCAGTGAATGGGGGAAGTACGGGTTCTGCAGAAGTGGTGGGGACCCAATCAGGATAGGCAAATTCTGCAGGAAGAGCACTATGGGTACGACGGGCCTGCCTTTGTCTTCTTGGTGGCAGCGGGACACTACTTGTGCTTGCCACCTCGCCAGCTTGAACTGCACTTATGGGACTCGCCACGTCACCACGTGATACTGCAGTGCTGGATGTACGCCCAGGCTGTACTAGGCCGCTGGTGCTTGCCAATTCACCAGAAGGAATAGCGGCGCTAGTACTCCTCTGCTCCATGATACGAGAGCCCTGCGGTTCTTGCTCCTCAACAACCTCAGAAGATCGGGATCGGGTACGCCTGACCTTAGCAGGGACCTCAACTTCGTCGTCAGAGCTATCTGACGTGGGGCCGCTGACGTCACTGTCTTCTACGGGAAGATATTCTGAGCCTGAATCTGACAGATACGTGACCTCCTCTTCACTATCTGTCATGCTCAGAATCTCGTAGGCCTCTTTACTAGTGTACCTTCGACTTGCCATTTTGGGCTCTAAATTTAGGGGTACACTAGTAAGATTCACAGGAAAAAAAGCACCCGACTGTCGTCAGCAAATATATCAAACGCTACAAAAAAAACTGTTAGCGGTCGCAGGGATCAGGACTGTCTCTGCGAACGCTGCAGTTATGTGTGTTGTGTTTGGTAAGTGACAGTGATCGATCGATACTGCACTTGGGTGGGCTGGGCTGGGCTGGGCTGGGCGGAGGGGCTAAACGCAGGTACTAGCAGGTATCTGGGCTGATCCCGCTAACACTGCGTTTTTGGGAACCCTAAACCGCTGGGGACGCTAGTATAGATCTGATCAGATACTATACCACTAAGGGAGGTGTATGCTTTGCGCGTGGATGTTAGCGTTACTGGCACTAACCTAACGCTGCCTGGGGCGACGCAGACCCTCTCTGGCGCTAAAACCTAATTGATCTCACCCGCCGGGCGATCAGGGGGTTAAACCTTTATTGGGTTATATACGGCGGGTGCCCTGATGCTATAAAAAGCAAACTAACCAACCAGTGTCACCCGTAACCTTTATATGGTGATCACTGGTGAAAGGGTTAACTAGGGGCAATCAGGGGGTTAAAACCTTTATTAGGTTAAATATGGGGGTACCCGACGCTATATAAAAACCTGACGGGTTACCTAAATAACTAAATAATTAACTGGGTAACCAGTGTCACCAGTGACGCTTATACGGTGATCACTGGTGAAAGGGTTAACTCTAGGGGCAATCAGGGGGTTAAAATAATATATGGGGGTACCTGACGCTCTAAAAACCTGCGGCGAAACTAAAAATAAATAACTGGCTATCTAGGGCACCACCGGCACTAAATACAGCGATCGAAAATACGATCGCTTAGTGACGCTGGCGTTAGGGGGTGAAAGGGTTACCTGGGGGGCGATCAAGGGGTTAAACCTTTATTGGGGGGGGTTAGGGGGCTACCCTGGACCTAAAGGGGCCTAAACCTAACTGCCCTGCAACTTTTTACTATCACAGATGACACTAAAAGCAGTGATCAGTAAAATAAATGATCACTGCAATCAGTGACACTGTGATTGGGGGCTGGGGGGTGACCTGGGGGGTGATCTGGGGGTGACTGGGGGGTGAAATGTGTGCCTATGTGTACCTACGTGTCAGTGGACTGTTGGTGCACTAACCTGCTTCCTCTCTCCTCGGCGCCGGAATCGAAAAGACCGCCGCGAGGGAGATGACATCACTTCCTCCTGCCTGTGTTTACATCACATGGCGGAGGAAGCATTTTCATTGGCCGGGAGCGATCGCGAGGGGGTGGCCGAAATCGAATGGTCACCCCCTCATCTCTGATCGCTCCCCAATGATTAACGGCCGCTCACTGTATAGGAGGGGGGTCCGATCGGACCCCCCAACTGTACAAAGGCGATCACGTACACTCTACGTGATTGTGCCTGTCGGTGCCATTCTGCCGACGTATATATACAGTGAGCGGTCGTTAAGTGGTTAAGGACACGAATCACAGCAAAATCAATTTTTTTACACGGATATTACTTTACTAATAGACTCTAATGTTACAGACTTGGTGAACTGTCATTTTTTGATTATTAGGACTAATCATTGTTTGCATGATTTTAATCATTCATTAATGTAGGACAGTATTATGTCAATGCAGGTGCGCTGCTGGACCTATTATTTTATATAGTATTGATTTTTAACAAATTTTTTATGAGGAAATTATAGCAGCTGCCCGGGGGTTTTTATATTATCATTTGTAATTTTATATGGAGTAATTAAACTGGTATCAATAGTGGTCAAAAGATAGTGGGCAGAGATCGGCATGCCATCAAACATACATTTTATAGCACCGACATCCCTGGATTTGGCAAATTGACGGGATATGGGACTTTAAAGGTGCTAATATGTCAATAGATACAACAAGGTCTTTATAAGAAAATAGAAAATGTATTGATCACATCAATTAAAAAAAACGAATATACACATTTCATTAACCGCTACAGGTATACATCTACTACCTCACATGTAACAGAAAATGGTTGCATGTAGTTGACAATAACGTCCATTTGTATTCAACAGTTTCGCCTGTAAGGCTTCATCAGGACTGGACGCAGAAGAATATTTTAATGAGTATTGAAATAGAGAATTCCCACTTTAGATGTAAAAGAGAAAAACATACATTAGCATTGATTTTATAACATATCAATATAAAAGATAGGTCTTGGCAAGGCATGCATACATGTTCTCCTAACAAAACAAAAAAAGGGGGGTGGGAAGGGGTCAATGGAAAAATCCACTGTTCCTAAGACACTCCATACCTCAAGATGATATAGAGGACACTGCAATGGAGTCAACGCCCTCAGTGTGTGCATGTGCACATGTCATTCCACTCTGCTCGGGGATGTCAAGGGGTCCCGTACATGGGAGAATGATATGTAGACGTTTTGGTCAAAGATTCATAAAATATGCTGAAACATATGTTAAATTGCTTGTTTACAAGAAATAAATTATTTATATGTAGAATAAAACATATGGAAAGATAGCGCAGATCCATGGGCATCCTGCCCTGTGGAAACAACTGCACTCGCCTTCCTCAAATCATACGATAAAAAACAGAAAAGGGAGCTCCATTGGAACCGGGATTGGAGAGATAACTAGTCTTCATGCACGTGCTCTAACCTGCTGTGCCTATAAATGTATAACATAGGAAAAGACTCCTTAAGTAAATTGGTATGGATTACATGTAATAGCACGATAAGATTGTAGGCACTTGTGACAGGTACTGCGGTGCTGGTGGATGGCACTGCGGTGCTGGTGGATGGCACTGTCTCCTCACCAGAACGCCTTCGTTTGGTGGGCAGAATATCTTCCTCCTCTGGGTCTGTCAGTGTTCCACTACTGAGGACTGGCTCATAATTTACGTCCGACTCAGAATCCGAATTTAAAAGGGAATCCGAAAAAGAGCTCCCTGTTGCTCTCATCGGCCGTGGAAAGTATTTGGTACGCCTCCTCGGAGGAAAAGCATCTTTTGGACATGGTTGCTGGTGGTGATGCGACTACACAGGTGTGTGCTAAGCCTGCACTGATGGGCAGTGATGAGGTGGCACTGATGAGCCTGCACAGATGTGTGCTAATAAGCCTGCACTGATGAGGTGGCACAGATGTGTGCTAAGCCTGCACTGATGAGGCGGCACTGATGAGCACAGATGTGCACTGATGAGGTGGAACAGATGTACACTGATTAGCGGCACAGATGTGCACTGATTGATTACACAGATGTGCACTGATGAGGCGGCACAGATGGGCACTGATGAGGTGGCACAGATGGGCACTGAGGCCGCACAGATGGGCACTGATGAAGCTGCACATGAAGCTGCACAGATGGGCACTAATTGCACATATGTGCACTGAGGCAGCACAAATGGGCACTGATTTATGGCAGAGATGGGCACTCATGAGGTGGCACAGATGGGCACTGATGAGGCGGAACAGATGGGCACTGATGAGGCGGAAGAGATGGGCACTGATAAGGCAGAACAGATGTGCACTGATTGATTGCACTGATGAGGTGGCACAGATGGGCACTGATGAGGTGGCACAGATGGGCACTGGTGAGGCGGCACAAATGGGCACTGATTGGCACAGGTGGGCACTGATGTGGCACAGATGGGCACTGATGAGGTGGCACAGGCGGGCACTGATTGCAAATATGTGCACAGATGGACACTGATCACTGATGGCACAGGTGGGCACAGATTGGCACAGATCCCAAATAGGCACTGTGGTACCGATGGGGCACTGTATGGGCACTATATACCTTGGTTAGGTTCACTGTAATCCCTCATATAGCACAGGTCGCTCTCCCTCCTCACACGTGGTCTCTGTGTGAGGAGGGAGAGCCGGCAATTATATGTTTACATTTGAGATCATCTCTCATTAGCCATGTTGCGTAGTAAATGGCTGCTGTGATTGGCCATTTTCAGCGATCTGTGTTTGGCTGTGTCCAAGGGACACGACCAGCACAGAATTTCCCCGATGCGCGCTCGGAACGAGGAAAGGGGAGGATGTCTATTGACAGCCTCCCGGCATTTCAGGTCAGCGCTGTAGTCGTCATTCAGCTATAGCATGGATGCCTAGTGGTTAAAGATGTTGCCTGTGCTATCCAGCCACAGCATGCAGAGGAGGTGGTGGACTGGCTTACTAAACCATCCTCATCCTCTATCACCCAAGCAGAGACTAGTGCACAATCCGCTGCAGCTGCCAGAGCGGCATATTCTGCCTCCATGTCCTTGGCTACTCCTGCCATAGCCCCAGCAACATGCATGGAGGAGTCAGCTGAGTTATTTGAACACAGCCTCAGCCACTTGCTCCTTGACGATGCACAGGCATTACTTGATTCTGATGTTGGTTCTGAGGTTGAGGAAAGTAGGAACATGAGCCTACAGAGAGGGGAGAACACAGATAAACAACAAATTGGCAGTCATGTTCCCCCAGCCACAGCGTATTGCCAAGTTGGCTCCAGTGATGATGAGGATGTAGGGGATGATGATGAGGATGGAGGGGATGAATATGAGGTGACGGACATGACTTGGGTGCCAGATAGAGCAGAGGAGAAAAACGAGGGTGAGGCACAACCCCAACGAGGCAGGATGTCCTTCAGAGGCAGACATCATGGAAGAGTAGAAAGCAGCCACCCAATTCCATTAGATTGTGGAGCTATTATCTCCTGGCCCACAGCTCAGCTGTCTGGGCCTTTTTTAGAACATGTGCAGCTGATCGCACTGTTGCAATTTGCAAACTTTGCCTCAGGCCGGGTTCACACTGGGGCGACAAACGCTCCGACATTGGGAGCTCATGTCGCATGACGTGTGAAAATGAATGTTTCCCTATGGGAGCCATCTTAACTGGTCCGACACATGTCGGTCCGACTTTGAAAATGCTCCCTGTACTACTTCGGTCCGACTTTGATCCGACTTCAGCCCATTGACTATCATTGAAGTCGGATCAAAGTCGGACCACAGTCTTGCATGATCCGACTTTGGCATGCGACTTGTGCTGTGCTGCTCTTGAGGGGGAACTCCAGGCCAAATTTTAAATAAAAAACCGGCATGGGTTCCCCCTCCAGGAGCATACCAGGCCCTTGGGTCTGGTCTGGATTTGAAGGGGGACCCCTACGCCGAAAAAACGGCATGGGGGTTCCCCCCAAAATCCAAACCAGACCCTTATCCGAGCACGCAACCTGGCAGGCCACAGGGGAAGAGGGGGGCCGAGAGAGCGGCCCCCCTCCCTCCTGAACCGTACCAGGCCGCATGCCCTCAACATGGGGGGTTTGGTGCTCTGGGGCAGGGGGGCGACCTGCGGCCCCCCCACCCCAAAGCACCCTGTCCCCATGTTGATGAGGACAGGGCCTCTTCCCGACAACCCTGGCCGTTGGTTGTCAGGGTTTGCGGCGGGGGGCTTATCGGAACTTGGAAGCCCCCTTTAATAAGGGGGCCCCCAGATCCCGGCCCCCCACCCTATATGAATGAGTATGGGGTACATCATACCCCTACCCATTCACGTGGTGGAAAAAAATGGCAATAAAAACACAACACAGCTTTGTAAATTAATTTATTGTACAGCTCCGGGGGTCTCCGCGCTCTCCGGTTCTTTCTTCTGCCGGGCCTCCGCTATCTTCTTCCAGCTCTTTTGCTAGCGGGGCCCGGTCTTCTCCGTCGCCTTCTTCTTCTCCCGCTCTCCGGTTCTTCTCTCGCTCTCCGGTTCTTCTCTCGCTCTCCGGTTCTTCTCTCGCTCTCCGGTTCTTTCTTCCGCCGGGCCTCCGCTATCTTCTTCCAGCTCTTTTGCTAGCGGAGAGGCCCGGTCTTCCCGTCATCTCGTCCGGCTCTCCGTTGTCCTTCTGCCGACCCCTCCACTATCTTCTTCCAGCTCTTTTGCTAGTGGAGGGGCCGGTCTTCCCATCGCCGTCACTGTCTTCTTCTCTCTTCTTCTCCTCGATGTTGACGCGTCACTTCCTCCCGCTGTAATACTGGCTGTTCGCTCCGCTCCGAATTAATATAGGCTTCTCATGACGTCGCAGTCACATGCTCCCATGACGTCACAGTCACATGCTCTGGGGCCACCTGGAGCATGTGACTGTGACGTCATGAGAAGCCTATATTAATTCGGAGCGGAGCGAACAGCCAGTATTACAGTGGGAGGAAGCGACGCGTCAACATCGAGGAGGAGAAGAGAGAAGAAGACGGCGACGGGAAGACCGGCCCCTCCACTAGCAAAAGAGCTGGAAGAAGATAGTGGAGGGGTCGGCAGAAGGACAACAGAGAGCCGGACGAGACGACGGGAAGACCGGGCCTCTCCGCTAGCAAAAGAGCTGGAAGAAGATAGCGGAGGCCCGGCGGAAGAAAGAACCGGAGAGCGAGAGAAGAACCGGAGAGCGGGAGAAGAAGAAGGCGACGGAGAAGACCGGGCCCCGCTAGCAAAAGAGCTGAAAGAAGATAGCGGAGGCCCGGCAGAAGAAAGAACCGGAGAGCGCGGAGACCCCCGGAGCTGTGCAATAAATTAATTTAAAAAGCTGTGTGTGTTTTTTATTGACATTTTTTTTCCACCAGGTGAATGGGTAGGGGTATGATGAACCCCATACTCATTCACATAGGGTGGGGGGCCGGGATCTGGGGGCCCCCTTATTAAAGGGGGCTTCCAAGTTCCGATAAGCCCCCCGCCGCAAACCCCAACAACCAACGTCCAGGGTTGTCGGGAAGAGGCCCTGTCCTCATCAACATGGGGACAGGGTGCTTTGGGGTGGGGGGGGCCGCAGGTCGCCCCCTGCCCCAGAGCACCAAACCCCCCATGTTGAGGGCATGCGGCCTGGTACGGTTCAGGAGGGAGGGGGGCCGCTCTCTCGTCCCCCCCTCTTCCCCTGTGGCCTGCCAGGTTGCGTGCTCGGATAAGGGTCTGGTTTGGATTTTGGGGGGGACCCCCACGCCGTTTTTTCGGCGTTGGGGTTCCCCTTCAAATCCAGACCAGACCCAAGGGCCTGGTATGCTCCTGGAGGGGGAACTCATGCCGGTTTTTTATTTAAAATTTGGTCTGGAGTTCCCCCTCAAGATTCATACCAAACACAGTGCCTGCTATTGGCGGGGATCCAAGTCGGATCCCCGTTCATTGAAAGTCGGATGTATGTCGGCTTCATGTCGCAGGGCAAAGTCGGATCCAAAGTAGGATGGCTGTCGTGTCGCACTAGTGTGAACCCAGCCTCAAGCAGATCAAGCGTGGCAAAAACAACAGCAATTTCGGCACCACATGCTTTACAAGGCATTTAACCTCCCACCACTCAGCCCATTGGCAGGAGCACCTGAAAGCCACAGAAAAGGGACACAATTATTTTCCTCCTTACTCCTCACATTTCAGGTCTACCCCCGCTATATCTCATGACCTCTTAGCAGCCTCCACTGACAGGGATTATGGTATAGCAAAGGATTAGTATGGGAAGTTCCTGCACTATCTGTGCTCAAAAAAATATATAGAATACAATATAATCAACAATATCTGCTATAAGAAATGACAAAGCATAGCAATAAGAGTATATATAGTACTTTGATTCCTCAATATCACGATATTCCCTTGAAGTGCTATCCGTGCAGAAAAAGTTATTTTCAAAAGTGCAATCCGTGCAGAAATATATGGCAAAGGTGATGAAAGTGCTGTGCTCCCATTCCGCTTGTGCCCTCACTCACCAGCTATCCATGTAAAGATCGCCTTTACTGGTGAAATATATATTTTATAGATGTGTCTTTATCCTCTTCCACACGTCCCCAATGGTTAGATGTACTCATAGGATAAAAAATAGAGCATACATGGCGTGATATTGTTTAAAAAGGTTTTATTATAAAATAATATCCATTCATATATTAGTCTTTAATGACAAGCATATAAAACGCTGTGCAATCTGCGGCTTACGTTCCGAAATCCAAGATATGGCGCCGCCAGAAGTCTCCGTACCTATTGCATGTCACTCCACCCCGGGAGCGTCATCGGAGGCTCTGGAAGCTTCTGGTGATGCCATTTCTTGGATTTTGGAACGTAAACCGTGGATTGCACAGTGTTTTATATGTTTGTCATGAAAGACTAACATGTGAGAAAATATTATTTTATAATAAAACCTTTTAAAACAATATCATGCCATGTATGCTCAATGTTTTATCACATGAGTACATCTAACTATTGGGGACGTGTGGAAGAGGATAAAGACACATCTATGAAAGATATATTTCACCACTTCTGGTCACGCTATTTCTTGGATTTTGGAAGTTAAACCGCAGATTGCACAGCGTTTTATATGCTTATCATTAAAGACTAACATGTGAGTGGATATTATTTTATAATAAAACCTTTTTAAATTATATCACGCCATGTACAGTATGCTCTATTTTTTATCCTATGAGTACATCTAACTATTGGGGACGTTTGGAAGAGGATAAAGACACATCTATGAAAGATATATTTCAACAGTACAGGCAATCTTTACATGGATAGCTGGTGAGTGAGTAGTGATGAGCCGAACACCCCCGGGTTCGGTTCGCACCAGAACCCGCGAACGGACCGAAAGTTCGTACGAACATTAGAACCCTATTAAATACAATGGATGCGAACGTTCGAATTCTAAAGTGCTAATTATAACGACTATTATGCATGTTATTGTCCTGAAAAGGGTTTGGGAACCCGGGTTCTGCACCAGGGGACATGTATCAATGCAAAAAGAAGTTTTAAAAACGGTCGTTTTTCGGGAGCAGTCATTTTAATGATGCATAAAGTGAAAAAAAAAAAGTCAAATATTCCTTTAAATATCGTACCTGGGGGGTGTCTAAAGTATGCCTGTGAAGTGCCACGTGTTTCCCGTGTTTAGAACTGTCCCTGCACAAAATGACACTTCTAAAGGAAATAAAAGCCATTTAAAACTGCTTGCGGCTTTAATGTAATGTCTGGTCCCGGTAATATGGATGAAAATCTTTAAGAAAAATGGCATAGCTACCCCATGACCCCCCCCCCCTACCCCAGCCCATTACCAGCCCCTTTGGGTCTTGTATGGATATTAAGGGGAACCCCGCACATAAAATAAAAAAGGCCCTATATACTCTGAACAGCCGTATACAGGCGGTGCATACAAGACAGGGACTGTAGGTTTGTTCTTATGTAGAATCTGTTTGTAATTTTGAACAGGTACATTGTTTAAGTGTAGCTCCAGCCCAAAAATCTATTTTTAAACTTTTTGGAAAACATAGGTAAGGGTTATCACCCCTGTAACATTTGTTTTGCTGTCTGTGCCCCTGTTCAGAACATTTCACCTCACTTTCCGTCCCAATGACAACTGTTTTTGAAATGTGGTGTTTTTCTTGAAACAAGGATTGCTGATAAAGCATCAGTACAGAGGAGACACCTTTCTCCCATATTAATTCTTACAGGAGAGAATTTTCCTTCCTAGGGGTAGATTTCCTCTCACTTCCTGTTGTCTTCTTGCGTTTGTAAGTTGGATGTTTGAAAGTAGGGACCTGCCGTATATACTCTGCAGAAATAGGCCCCTTAGTTGTTGGTGTTGGCACAACACTGTAAGCACTCACAGTTACTCTTGGTTGGTGCTGGAACGCCCTGCTGTCAACTATTATATCAGGAATTGTAATTACATATAATTGTTGAACAGTGGTAGTAAAAATTGGGCCTTTGATGGTGGTGCTGGTGCCACAACACTGTAAGCCCTGACAGTTACTCTTGGTGGGTGCAGCAATGGGCCCTGCTGTGAATTATTAGATCAAGAATTGTAATTGCATGCCCCTGTTGAACAGGGGCTGAAAAATTGGGCCTTTCGTGGTGGTGGTGGTGGTGGTGGTGTTGCCACAACACTGTAAGTCCTCAGAGTTACTCTTGGTGGGTGCAGCAATGGGCCCTGCTGTGAATTATTAGATCAAGAATTGTAATTACATGCCCCTGTTGAACAGGGGCTGAAAAATTGGGCCTTAGGCACTGGTGGCACAACACTACAACCCCTCACAGATACTGTACTTGGAGCACAGCAATGAGCCCTGTTGCAAAGTATTGCTTCAAAAATTGTAATGACACGCCCCTGTTAAACAGGGGCTGAAAAATTGGGCCTTAGCCACTGGTGGCGGCACCCATAAACAAAAATGATCTTCCAAGCTATCATCATCAATCGTATCATTGAGGACTCGGAGGAGGAGGATAGCCAGTCAACATAACAGCACAGGCACTCAGCATCAGCATCAGTCTTGAAGGGATGTGACATGTGTGACAGCAGGAAGGTAAAGTCACCTGGTTGCATCCAGGGGGGTAGATATATTTCTCCCAGATTCAGGCTTTATGCTGACTTATACAACTAGGGTGGAGAGTTGTATAAGCCCAGCTGAGGCTAGTAGGCTCATGGATGACTCTTACCTCTAGGGAGAGTGCTGGGCGTCGTGAGGCAGGGAGTTGATGAGACCAGCTGAAGCCTGTCAGTTCGTTTAAGGCCTCTATAAAAACTCCCAGCTTCATTAGATGTTAGCTCATGCCTGGAACCAGACCTGTGTGGACTGTCTAGGGAGAGTGAACCCCTGTGCGGTGAGGCAAAGCCTGTGTGGCTATTTGTTTGGACTTTTACTAAACCAGGGACTTAGGGACTAGGACAGCACCAGGCTGATCCCAGTTGTTAGTTTAGGAAACCTGCATGTTTAGTCAGAGGTCAAACTGACCAGGATTTATTTTGTTTGTTTCTTTTTGGCTTTGCTGTGTTTTTGTCACTGTACATAGAGAAATAAACCGCACCTTTTGATTTTGAAAACCACAACCTCCGTCTGCTGGCCCTGTTTTTGTGTGGGGAGCCCAACCAGGGGGTCACACACACCCGCTACCGAGTTAACCCCCTCACAGTTGGTGGAGAATGCGGGCAGTTTTTTTTAAGCCAGCATGGAGGAGATACTGAAACAGCTGGCTCTAGCAAATGCCAATCAACAGCAGACAAATGCAGGTTTGCAAAGGAGCCTTGCAGCCCAGCAGCAAGCTCATCAACAAGCCCAGCAGCAATCTGAGGCCCGCTTCATAGACCTGTTACAGAAGCAAGAGCAGAGACTACAACAAATGGAAGCAGTAATGCAGCAACGTCCGCAGACCAGTGAGGAAAGCCGTCCCACTAATACCGCGTCCTTTGGGGTGAGTCGTTTATTGACAAAAATGACTGGAGAGGATGATCCAGAGGTATTTTTGACCACATTTGAAAGGACTGCTGAAAGAGAAAAGTGGCCTGAGGAGCAGTGGGCTGGACTGGTGGCTCCTCTGTTAACTGGTGAATCGCAGAAGGCTTACTATGACCTAGAGCCTGACCAAGCAAAAGACTATGTGATGCTAAAAGCTGAAATATTGGCAAGGCTGGGTGTCACCCTGGCTGTCCGGGCTCAGCGTGTGCATAACTGGACTTTCCAGCTTGGAAAACCCCCCAGGTCTCAAATGTATGATCTCATTCACCTGAGCAGGAAGTGGCTACAGCCAGAGACTTTGTCCGCACCGGAGATTGTGGAACGTGTTGTGATGGATCGTTTCTTGAGAGCTCTTCCTACCGCCATTCAAAAGTGGGTAAGCCATGGAGACCCAGAAACGGCCGGTAAACTTGTGGATCGTGTAGAGAGATACTTGGCTACAGAGAACCTGACAGCCTCTTCCAGAGACTCTCGGACTTTCCACCCTAAGACCAGACCATCCCCAGGGGCGGATAAGAGGATTCCAAGGGGTGAGGGTGGAGAGAGTGAGAGGGTGGGAGCTCTACCCCAAGTTTGGCGAGAACAGCCTGGGAAATCAGCGGCTCAAGAGGCCGCAAGAAGGATCGTTTGCTACCGCTGCCGGCAAGCGGGACATATTGCAGCAAATTGCCCGGTTGTGGAGGAACCCATGCAATGTGACTTTCTGATGGACAGACGTCAGTCGCTGTGTGCGACAGTCGCATGCACTGCCATTCGGGGAACTGAGAAACATTTATGCAAAATGTGTATTAATGGTAGAAATGTTGTGGTATTGCTGGATTCAGGTAGCCTTGTGACCCTGATAAAGGCTGAATTAGTTAAAACAGAGGTCTCTGGGAATAGCAAGGTAGCTGTTATTTGTGTGCATGGGGACACCCGAGAGTATCCAGTGACTACAGTGTGTTTCGAGACCCCCAAAGGTACCCTCTCTCATCCAGTGGGGTTAGTATCTCAATTACCGCATGATGCCATTGTGGGAAGGGATTTTCCGAAGTTCTGGGAACTGTGGGATGATCCTGAGCCCCCCACTGGTGCCCCTATGTACCAGGAATGTGATAGCCAGAACTCCTCTGAGAGTGGGGAGGACTCTCCAGAATTTCCCTTGTCAGTATTGGCAGGGGAGACTCAAGAAACTGGAGAGGAGCCCACCTCCTCAGACGAAAACCTACCGTCTGTGGAGTTTTCTGATCTGGAGGTTCACAGGGAAAATTTTGCCACAGAACAGTTAAAAGACCCCGCCCTAATAAAGGCACGGGAAAACGTAGTGGAAATAGATGGCGAGTTAGTGAACCCAGATATTACCTGCACTTACCCATACTTCAGCGTAGAGAAGGACCTACTGTATCGGGTGGCAAAAAGGGCAGAAGAAACCGTTGAGCAGCTGGTGGTGCCCAAACCTTACAGGAAGTTGGTGTTGGAGTTGGCCCATGGGCACATTCTTGGAGGTCATCTGGGGACAGAAAAAACCCGAGAGAGGGTATTACAGAGATTCTATTGGCCTGGGGTGATGAAGGACATAGAAAATTATTGTTCCTCCTGCCCTGTGTGTCAGAGGTCGGCCCCGATGCCACATTTCCGTAGCCCGCTGGTCCCTCTACCCATCATTGAGGTCCCGTTTGAGAGAATCGCAATGGATTTGGTAGGTCCTATAATCAAGTCCGCTAGGGGGCACCAGTACATATTGGTTATAATGGACTATGCCACCCGTTATCCAGAAGCGATCCCTCTCAGAAATACCTCGGCCAAAACCATAGCCAAAGAGCTATCTCTTGTTTTTAGCCGGGTGGGTATTTGTAAAGAACTGCTTACGGACCAAGGTACACCCTTTATGTCCCGGGTTATGAAAGAGCTGTGTAAATTGTTCAAAGTGACGCAATTGCGTACATCTGTGTATCACCCCCAAACCGATGGGCTGGTTGAAAGATTCAACAAAACCCTAAAACAAAGGTTGAAGAAAGTGGTGGATAGAGATGGAAAGGATTGGGACTGTCTACTTCCTTATTTGATGTTTGCTATTAGGGAGGTGCCCCAATCCTCTACGGGATTCTCCCCCTTTGAGTTACTGTATGGGAGACACCCAAGAGGGCTGTTGGATATTGCCAAGGAAACTTGGGAAAGTGAGAGTTCTCCCCACAGGAGTGTGATTGAGCATGTCGCCCTGATGCAAGATCGAATTGCACAGGTAATGCCCATCGT
The DNA here is from genome assembly GCA_029206835.1 of Rana muscosa. Taxonomy (NCBI): domain Eukaryota; kingdom Metazoa; phylum Chordata; class Amphibia; order Anura; family Ranidae; genus Rana; species Rana muscosa. Next base: position 877,546,153 of record CM055116.1, on the reverse strand, counting down.
GAAGGAACATTTGGCCCAAGCGCAGTTGGCACAGCAGAGAGTGTACAACCGTGGAGCAAAGACCCGTACCTTTTCCCCGGGGGATAGGATATTGGTACTTGTCCCTACGGTTGAAAGTAAATTCCTTGCCAAATGGCAAGGCCCCTACGAGATAATGGAAAAAGTGAGCGAAGTGAATTACAAGGTCAGACAACCAGGAAGGCGAAAGCCCGAACAGATATATCACGTTAATCTGTTGAAAGCCTGGAGGGATAGAGAGTCCCTAGTCGCAGAAACTTGGTCACCAGCTCAAACTGGTTGCGTGATTCCGGAGGTTGGAATAGCAGCCACCTTGTCACAACCCCAACAACAGGAGGTTAAGGAGTTTGTGCTTCGCAACAAGGAGGTGTTCTCTGAGCTGCCGGGACAAACATCTGGGGTAGAGCATGATATTATTACCCCGCCCGGTGAAAGGGTGAAGTTAAAACCCTATCGGATCCCAGAGGCCCGACGGGAGGCAATACGGGAGGAAGTACAGAAAATGCTGAACTTAGGGGTGATAGAGGAGTCCCAAAGTGATTGGTCTAGTCCCATTGTGTTGGTGCCTAAACCGGATGGGAGCTGGCGATTTTGTAACGATTTTCGTCAGTTGAACAAAGTTACAAAATTTGACACCTACCCCATGCCACGTATAGATGAGTTGATCGACCGGCTGGGAACAGCCCGATACATGACGACTCTTGACCTCACAAAAGGGTATTGGCAAATTCCCCTGGCCAAGTCGGCCAAAGAGAAAACCGCATTTGTAACCCCAGACGGGGCGTTCCAATATAAGAGAATGCCGTTCGGGTTACAGAATGCGCCGGCCACATTCCAGCGGAAAATGGACCAGATACTGAGGCCCCATCGGAAGTATGCTGCGGCTTACCTGGATGACGTAATTGTCCATAGCACAGATTGGGCCTCACATCTGCCAAAAGTGCAAGCAGTCCTAGACTCTATCCGGGAAGCGGGGTTTACGGCTAACCCCAAGAAGTGTACCATTGGGCAGGAGGAGGCCAAATATCTTGGGTACACCATTGGCAGGGGAGTGATAAAACCCCAACTCAACAAAGTCGAGGCCATCCAGAGTTGGCCACGTCCCAACAGCAAGAAGCAGGTACGGGCCTTTCTGGGAATCGCGGGTTATTATCGGCGCTTCATTCCCCACTTTGCTTCTAAGGCTGTGCCCCTAACCAACCTGACGAAAGGGAAAGGGTCGGTCATGATTAAATGGACCCCCGAGGCTGAGGCAGCATTCCAATTCTTGAAACAAGCCTTATGTAGCCAGCCAGTGTTGTACTCACCCGACTTCTCTAAAGACTTTGTCGTACAAAGTGATGCGTCAGATGTGGGGTTAGGAGCAGTATTGTCCCAGGTCTGGAACGGGGAAGAGCACCCAGTCATTTACCTCAGCAGGAAGTTGAAGTCCCATGAGGTAAATTACGCCACGGTTGAAAAGGAGTGTTTAGCGGTGAAGTGGGCTCTAGATTCCCTTCGGTACTATCTGCTAGGTAGGCACTTTGACATGGTTACGGATCACGCTCCGTTAAAGTGGATGGCTCAAAACAAGGAGACAAATAGAAGAGTGAATAGGTGGTTCCTGGCCCTACAGGAATTCAACTTCACAGTAAAGCATCGCCCTGGCGTTCAAATGGGGAATGTGGATGCTTTGTCTCGAGTACATGAATGCCTGATTGCTGGTGTTCCAACCCCAAGGTTAAAACAAGAGGGGGGGGTATGTGACAGCAGGAAGGTAAAGTCACCTGGTTGCATCCAGGGGGGTAGATATATTTCTCCCAGATTCAGGCTTTATGCTGACTTATACAACTAGGGTGGAGAGTTGTATAAGCCCAGCTGAGGCTAGTAGGCTCATGGATGACTCTTACCTCTAGGGAGAGTGCTGGGCGTCGTGAGGCAGGGAGTTGATGAGACCAGCTGAAGCCTGTCAGTTCGTTTAAGGCCTCTATAAAAACTCCCAGCTTCATTAGATGTTAGCTCATGCCTGGAACCAGACCTGTGTGGACTGTCTAGGGAGAGTGAACCCCTGTGCGGTGAGGCAAAGCCTGTGTGGCTATTTGTTTGGACTTTTACTAAACCAGGGACTTAGGGACTAGGACAGCACCAGGCTGATCCCAGTTGTTAGTTTAGGAAACCTGCATGTTTAGTCAGAGGTCAAACTGACCAGGATTTATTTTGTTTGTTTCTTTTTGGCTTTGCTGTGTTTTTGTCACTGTACATAGAGAAATAAACCGCACCTTTTGATTTTGAAAACCACAACCTCCGTCTGCTGGCCCTGTTTTTGTGTGGGGAGCCCAACCAGGGGGTCACACACACCCGCTACCGAGTTAACCCCCTCACACATGTTAAAATCAATTAGTCTGTTATATCAGCATCAGGTGTGTGGTAGCTGGTGGTGATCCAAGACTGGTTCATCTTGATGAAAGTCAGTCGATCAACCGAGTCGGTGGACAGGCGCACCCTGTGATCCGTGACAAATCCTCCAGCAGCACTGAATGTGCGTTCCGAAAGAACGCTGGATGCAGGACAGGCCAGTAGCTCAATTGCATACTGTGCAAGCTCTGGCCAGTGATCCATCCTCAAGACCCAGTAAGCCAGAGGATTTTCGGTGGGGAAGGTGTCCAAGTCTGACCTTGCCCCTAGATATTCCTGCACCATGTTTATCAGACGCTGGCGATGGTTGCTGGAACCGATCATACTTTGGGGCTGCGGACTAAAGAATTGTCTGAACGCATCGGTCAGACGGCCACCTTCCCCACCGCTCCTTCTTTGACTGGCCGAAGCCTCAGCAACTCGTTGTCCAGGACCAGGAGTTTGTAACCTCCCAGTCTCTGGGAACGCGTTGCACAGACCTTTCTGCAAGGCCTCCCGGAGTTGTCTCATCCTCTGCTCCCTCTGCGACGGTAACATAAGGTCCGCAACCTTACCCTTGTACCGCGGATCAAGGAGAGTGGCCAGCCAGTAATGGTCCCTCTCCTTGATCCGAAGAATACGAGGATCCTTTCGCAGACTTTGCAGGATCAGGGAGGCCATGCAGCGTAGGTTTGCTGAGGCATTCGGTCCGGAGTCCTCTGGGTCACTAAGGACGACATGATCCACAGCCACCTCCTCCCAGCCACGTACAAGTCCACTGGTTTCTTGGGACTGTAAATCATCCCTAAAAGACTGCTGCTGATGATGCTGAATGCCAGCCTCCACCTCCATGCTGACACAATCCTCCTCCTCCTCCTCCTCCTCTTCCTGTGCGATGGGTGGGACAGAAGGAACACTGTCTGGGTAAAGGGGGCCTTGAGAGGCAAGGAAGTCCTCCTCTTCCTGCCTCTGTTCTGCCTCAAGTGCCCTGTCCATTATTCCACGCAGCGTGTGCTCCAACAGGTGGACAAGAGGTACAGTGTCACTGATGCATGCACTGTCACTGCTCACCATCCTCGTGGCCTCCTCAAATGGTGCCAGGACAGTGCATGCATCCCTGATCATGCCCCACTGGCGTGGAGAAAAAAAAAACAAGCTCCCCTGACCCTGTCCTGGTGCCGTAGTCGCACAGGTACTCATTGATGGCCCTCTGCTGCGTGTGCAGCCGCTGCAGCATGGCCAACGTTGAGTTCCACCTGGTGGGCATGTCACATATAAGGCGGTTCTTGGGCAGGTTCAACTCCTTTTGCAGCTCAGCCAGGCGAGCACTGGCATTATAAGATCTGCGGAAATGCACACAGACTTTCCTGGCCTGCCTCAGGACATCCTGTAAGCCCGGGTACCTGCCCAAGAACCGCTGCACCACCAGGTTAAGGACGTGAGCCACACAGGGCACATGGGTCAGTTGTCCCTGTCGGAGGGCGGAGAGGAGGTTGGTGCCATTGTCGCAAACCACCATTCCTGGCTTAAGCTGGCGTGGCGTCAACCACCTCTCGGCCTGGCCCTGCAAAGCAGACAGGACCTCTGCCCCAGTGTGGCTTCTGTCCCCCAAACACACCAGCGCAAGCACGGCATGGCATCTTTTTGCCTGCGTACTTGCGTAGCCCCTTGAACGGCTACGGAGCACCGCTGGTTCAGAGGACAAAGCACAGGAAGAGGCCATGGAGGAAGAAGAAGAGGAGGGGGTGGAGGAGAGAGGTGTGTCACAACCAGTAGTAGCATTTTGGAGGCGTGGCGGTGGAACAACCTCCAACACTACTGCACCTTGTCCTGCATCCTTCCCAGCTGCCAAAAGAGTGACCCAATGGGCCGTGAAAGAAAGGTAACGTCCCTGTCCATGCCTGCTGGACCATGAGTCAGCGGTAATATGCACCTTACCGCTGACCGCCCTATCCAGCGAGGCCAAGACATTGCCTTCCACATGCCGGTAGAGAGCCGGAATAGCCTTCCGTGAGAAAAAGTGGCGTTTGGGAACCTGCCACTGAGGAACCGCACATTGCACAAACTCACGGAAGGGGGCCGAGTCTACCAACTGAAAAGGCAGCAGTTGAAGCGCTAGCAATTTAGCCAAGCTAGCATTCAACCGCTGGGCATGTGGATGGCTGGGAGTGAACTTCTTTCGACGGTCCAGCAGCTGGGGCAGGGAAATTTGCCTGCTAGAATCGGACGTCGGTGTACTGCTAGCAGAGTGGCCGCAAGTACTTGGCTGTGACACACCTAATTCTACACCTTCATTCCTCTCAGTGCATGTTTCAGAGAGGACTGAAGTTATAGTGGGGTTGGAGATCCCAGCTGATGCGGTGCAAGGAGAGGTCTGCTTTGTTCTTTGGTGTTGGTCTTTGAGGTAGGCTTGCCAACGAGCTGCATGGCAGGTCAACATATGTCTGGTCAGGCATGTGGTACCCAAGCGGCTGATGTTTTGGCCACGCGATATACGCTTGAGACATATGTTGCAAACAGCAGCTGTGCGATCTGATGCACTAGCCTCAAAAAAGGCCCACACCAAAGAACTTTTTGAATGACGGGCAGAGGCAGCGCTCTGCACAGGCGGAGCTCTGCGGTGTGATTCCGTCGGTGTACTGCCCTTACGCTGGCCACCAAAGGGCATCCTGCCTCGTTGGAGATGTGCCTCCTCCTCATCCTCCTCCTCCTCCTCTCTCCTATTAGGCACCCACGTGGAGTCAGTGACCTCATCATCCCCTCCCTCCTCATCACTGGAGCCAATCTGGCAGTATGCTGCAGCTGCTGGAACATGACTGCCAGATTGGTGTCCTTCTTGAGCATCCCCTCTGTCTGCTCTCACGCTACTCCCTTCCTGTAGCTGGGTTTCATCATCAGACCCTTCGAAACGCTGGGCATCCTCCTGGAGCATGTACCCAACACTGTGCTCAAACAGTTCGGGGGACTCCTCAGGAGGAGGACATGGTGGGTCTAGGGAAGGAGTGACTGATGATGAGTCTGACATTGATACCAGGGAAGAGGACGCTTTGGCAGCTGCTTTGCCAGTACCCTGAGCCTGGGTGAGAGAGGATGAGGAGGAGGAGGAGGGCTTGGTCATCCACTCTACCAAGTCTTCGGCATGATGTGGCTCAACATGTCCAGCTGCCGAAAAGAAGGACAAGCGTGTCCCATGGCCATGTGCTGATGACAATGCACCGCGTCCACGACCAGCACTGTTGCCCCCAGACACAGAGCCTGCTTGCCCTCTTTTATTGCCTCCTGACTGTCTGCCTCTCCTTGTTTGCCTTCCAGACATTCTAATAGATGGCCTGCAGGGAGATGGGAAAAAAGCAATAAGGGCTACCTTCAGGTGTCCTTCTCTGTCCCTTTACTTAAGGATTTCTAAATATGGTTGAGGATGATTGCTTTCGCACAGAATAGCACAACGACAATTTCCCTGACTGTCCAAAAAACAAGGATTTCAAAGATGGTTGATGAGGAATGCTTTAGCACAGTATAGCACAAGGAGAATTTCCCTCACTGTCCTACCTTGTCCCTACAAACAAGGATTAGCACAGTAAAACACACTGACACTCTCCCTACCTATAGTTTTCTGTCCCTATAAAAAATGTTTTTTTAAAGATGGTTGATGATCAATGCTTTAGCACAGTATAGCACAAGGAGAATTTCCCTCACTGTCCTTCCCTGTCCCTAGAAACAAGGATTAGCACAGTGAAAGAAACTGACACTCTCCCTACTGTGGCTATTTGTTTGGACATTTACTAAACCAGGGACTTAGGGACTAGGACAGCACCAGGCTGATCCCAGTTGTTAGTTAGGGAAACCTGCATGTTTAGTCAGAGGTCAAGCTGACCAGGATTTATTTTGTTTATGTTTCTTTTTGCCTTGCTGTGTTTTTGTCACTGTAAATAGAGAAATAAACCGCACCTTTTGATCTTGAAAACCACAACCTCCGTCTGCTGGGCCTGTTTTTGTGTGGGGAGCCCATCCAGGGGGTCACACACACCCGCTACCGAGCTAACCCCCTCACAGTTGGTGGAGAACCAGTGGCAGTTTTTTTTTAAGCCAGCATGGAGGAGATACTGAAACAGCTGGCTCTAGCAAATGCCAATCAACAGCAGACAAATGCAGGTTTGCAAAAGAGCCTTGCAGCTCAACAACAGAGCTTCGCAGCCCAGCAACAAGCCCAGCAGCAATCTGAGGCCCGCTTCATAGACCTGTTGCAGAAGCAAGAGCAGAGACTACAACAACAGATGGAAGCAGTAATGCAGCAACGACCGCAGACCAGTGAGGAAAGCCGTCCCACTAATACCGCGTCCTTTGGGGTGAGTCGTTTATTGACAAAAATGACTGGAGAGGATGATCCAGAGGTATTTTTGACCACATTTGAAAGGACTGCTGAAAGAGAAAAGTGGCCTGAGGAGCAGTGGGCTGGACTGGTGGCTCCTCTGTTAACTGGTGAATCGCAGAAAGCTTACTATGACCTAGAGCCTGACCAAGCAAAAGACTATGTGATGCTAAAAGCTGAAATATTGGCAAGGCTGGGTGTCACCCTGGCTGTCCGGGCTCAGCGTGTGCATAACTGGACTTTCCAGCTTGGAAAACCCCCCAGGTCTCAAATGTATGATCTCATTCACCTGAGCAGGAAGTGGCTACAGCCAGAGACTTTGTCCGCACCGGAGATTGTGGAACGTGTTGTGATGGATCGTTTCTTGAGAGCTCTTCCTACCGCCATTCAAAAGTGGGTAAGCCATGGAGACCCAGAAACGGCCGGTAAACTTGTGGATCGTGTAGAGAGATACTTGGCTGCAGAGAACCTGACGGCCTCTTCCAGAGACTCTCGGACTTTCCACCCTAAGACCAGACCATCCCCAGGGGCGGATAAGATGATTCCAAGGGGTGAGGGTGGAGAGAGTGAGAGGGTGGGAGCTCTGCCCAGGGTTTGGCGAGAACAGCCTGGGAAGTCGGGGGCTCAAGAGGCAGCCAAAAGGATTGTTTGCTACCGCTGCCGGCAAGCGGGACATATTGCAGCAAATTGCCCGGTTGTGGAGGAACCCATGCAATGTGACTTTCTGACGGACAGACGTCAGTCGCTGTGTGCGACAGTCGCATGCACTGCCATTCGGGGAACTGAGAAACATTTATGCAAAATGTGTATTAATGGTAGAAATGTTGTGGTATTACTGGATTCAGGTAGCCTTGTGACCCTGATAAAGGCTGAATTAGTTAAAACAGAGGTCTCTGGGAATAGCAAGGTAGCTGTTATTTGTGTGCATGGGGACACCCGAGAGTATCCAGTAACTACAGTGTGTTTCAAGACCCCCAAAGGTACCCTCTCTCATCCAGTGGGGTTAGTATCTCAACTACCGCATGATGCCATTGTGGGAAGGGATTTTCCGAAGTTCTGGGAACTGTGGGATGATCCTGAGCCCCCCACTGGTGCCCCTATGTACCAGGAAGGTGATAGCCAGAACTCCTCTGAGAGTGGTAAGGACTCTCCAGAATTTCCCTTGTCAGTATTGGCAGGCGAGACTCAAGAAACTGGAGAGGAGCCCACCTCCTCAGACGAAAACCTACCGTCTGTGGAGTTTTCTGATCTTGAGGTTCACAGGGAAAATTTTGCCACAGAACAGTTAAAAGACCCCGCCCTAATAAAGGCACGGGAAAACATAGTGGAAATAGATGGCGAGTTAGTGAACCCAGATAATACCTGCACTTACCCATACTTCAGCGTAGAGAAGGACCTACTGTATCGGGTGGCAAAAAGGGCAGAAGAAACCGTTGAGCAGCTTGTGGTGCCCAAACCTTACAGGAAGTTGGTGTTGGAGTTGGCCCATGGGCACATTCTTGGAGGTCATCTGGGGACAGAGAAAACCCGAGAGAGGGTATTACAGAGATTCTATTGGCCTGGGGTGATGAAGGACATAGAAAATTATTGTTCCTCCTGCCCTGTGTGTCAGAGGTCGGCCCCAATGCCACATTTCCGTAGCCCGCTGGTCCCTCTACCCATCATTGAGGTCCCGTTTGAGAGGATCGCAATGGATTTGGTAGGTCCTATAATCAAGTCCGCTAGGGGGCACCAGTACATATTAGTTATAATGGACTATGCCACCCGTTATCCAGAAGCGATCCCTCTCCGAAATACCTCGGCCAAAACCATAGCCAAAGAGCTATCTCTTGTTTTTAGCCGGGTGGGTATTTGTAAAGAACTGCTTACGGACCAAGGTACACCCTTTATGTCCCGGGTTATGAAAGAGCTGTGTAAATTGTTCAAAGTGACGCAATTGCGTACGTCTGTGTATCACCCCCAAACCGATGGGCTGGTTGAAAGATTCAACAAAACCCTAAAACAAATGTTGAAGAAAGTGGTGGATAGAGATGGAAAGGATTGGGACTGTTTACTTCCTTATTTAATGTTTGCTATTAGGGAGGTGCCCCAATCCTCTACGGGATTCTCCCCCTTTGAGTTACTGTATGGGAGACACCCAAGAGGGCTGTTGGATATTGCCAAGGAAACTTGGGAAAGTGAGAGTTCTCCCCACAGGAGTGTGATTGAGCATGTCGCCCTGATGCAAGATCGAATTGCACAGGTAATGCCCATCGTGAAGGAATATTTGGCCCAAGCGCAGTTGGCACAGCAGAGAGTGTACAACCGTGGAGCCAAGGCCCGTACCTTTTCCCCGGGGGATAGGATATTGGTACTTGTCCCTACGGTTGAAAGTAAATTCCTTGCCAAGTGGCAAGGCCCCTACGAGATAATGGAAAAAGTGAGCGAAGTGAATTACAAGGTCAGACAACCAGGAAGGCGAAAGCCCGAACAGATCTATCACGTTAATCTGTTGAAAGCCTGGAGGGACAGAGAGTCCCTAGTCGCAGAAACTTGGTCACCAGCTCAAACTGGTTGCGTGATTCCGGAGGTTGGAATAGCAGCCACCTTGTCACAACCCCAACAACAGGAGGTTAAGGAGTTTGTGCTTCGCAACAAGGAGGTGTTCTCTGAGCTGCCGGGACAAACATCTGGGGTAGAGCATGATATTATTACCCCGCCCGGTGAAAGGGTGAAGTTAAAACCCTATCGAATCCCAGAGGCCCGACGGGAGGCAATACGGGAGGAAGTACAGAAAATGCTGAACTTAGGGGTGATAGAGGAGTCCCAAAGTGATTGGTCTAGTCCCATTGTGTTGGTGCCTAAACCGGATGGGAGCTGGCGATTTTGTAACGATGTTCGTCAGTTGAACAAAGTTACAAAATTTGACACCTACCCCATGCCACGTATAGATGAGTTGATCGACCGGCTGGGAACAGCCCGATACATGACGACTCTTGACCTCACAAAAGGGTATTGGCAAATTCCCCTGGCCAAGTCGGCCAAAGAGAAAACCGCATTTGTAACCCCAGACGGGGCGTTCCAATATAAGAGAATGCCGTTCGGGTTACAGAATGCGCCGGCCACATTCCAGCGGAAAATGGACCAGATACTGAGGCCCCATCGGAAGTATGCTGCGGCTTACCTGGATGACGTAATTGTCCATAGCACAGATTGGGCCTCACATCTGCCAAAAGTGCAAGCAGTCCTAGACTCTATCCGGGAAGCGGGGTTTACGGCTAACCCCAAGAAGTGTACCATTGGGCAGGAGGAGGCCAAATATCTTGGGTACACCATTGGCAGGGGAGTAATAAAACCCCAACTCAACAAAGTCGAGGCCATCCAGAGTTGGCCACGTCCCAACAGCAAGAAGCAGGTACGAGCCTTTCTGGGAATCGCGGGTTATTATCGGCGCTTCATTCCCCACTTTGCTTCTAAGGCTGTGCCCCTAACCAACCTGACGAAAGGGAAAGGGTCGGTCATGATTAAATGGACCCCCGAGGCTGAGGCAGCATTCCAATTCTTGAAACAAGCCTTATGTAGCCAGCCAGTGTTGTACTCACCCGACTTCTCTAAAGACTTTGTCGTACAAAGTGATGCGTCAGATGTGGGGTTAGGAGCAGTATTGTCCCAGGTCTGGAACGGGGAAGAGCACCCAGTCATTTACCTCAGCAGGAAGTTGAAGTCCCATGAGGTAAATTACGCCACGGTTGAAAAGGAGTGTTTAGCGGTGAAGTGGGCTCTAGATTCCCTTCGGTACTATCTGCTAGGTAGGCACTTTGACATGGTTACGGATCACGCTCCGTTAAAGTGGATGGCTCAAAACAAGGAGACAAATAGAAGAGTAAATAGGTGGTTCCTGGCCCTACAGGAATTCAACTTCACAGTAAAGCATCGCCCTGGCGTTCAAATGGGGAATGTGGATGCTTTGTCTCGAGTACATGAATGCCTGATTGCTGGTGTTCCAACCCCAAGGTTAAAACAAGAGGGGGGGGTATGTGACAGCAAGAAGGTAAAGTCACCTGGTTGCATCCAGGGGGGTAGGTATATTTCTCCCAGATTCAGGCTTTATGCCGACTTATACAACTAGGGAGAGAGTTGATGAAGCCCAGCTGAGGCTAGTGGGCTCATGGATGATTCATACCTCTAGGGAGAGTGCTGGGCGTCGTGCAGGCAGGGAGTTGATGAGACCAGCTGAAGCTTGTCAGCTCGTTTAAGGCCTCTATAAAAACTCCCAGCTTCATTAGGTGTTTGCTCATGCCTGGAACCAGACCTGTGTGGACTGTCTAGGGAGAGTGAACCCCTGTGCGGTGAGACAAAGCCTGTGTGGCTATTTGTTTGGACATTTACTAAACCAGGGACTTAGGGACTAGGACAGCACCAGGCTGATCCCAGTTGTTAGTTAGGGAAACCTGCATGTTTAGTCAGAGGTCAAGCTGACCAGGATTTATTTTGTTTATGTTTCTTTTTGCCTTGCTGTGTTTTTGTCACTGTAAATAGAGAAATAAACCGCACCTTTTGATCTTGAAAACCACAACCTCCGTCTGCTGGGCCTGTTTTTGTGTGGGGAGCCCATCCAGGGGGTCACACACACCCGCTACCGAGCTAACCCCCTCACACTACCTATAGTTTTCTGTCCCTAGAAAAAATGTTTTTTTAAAGATGGTTGATGATCAATGCTTTAGCACAGTATAGCACAAGGAGAATTTCCCTCACTGTCCTTCCCTGTCCCTAGAAACAAGGATTAGCACAGTGAAAGAAACTGACACTCTCCCTACCTATAGTTTTCTGTCCCTAGAAAAAATGTTTTTTTAAAGATGGTTGATGATCAATGCTTTAGCACACTATAGCACAAGGAGAATTTCCCTCACTGTCCTTCCCTGTCCCTAGAAACAAGGATTAGCACAGTAAAACACACTGACACTCTCCCTACCTACAGTTTTCTGTCCCTAGAAAAAATGTTTTTTTAAAGATGGTTGATGATCAATGCTTTAGCACAGTATAGCACAAGGAGAATTTCCCTCACTGTCCTTCCCTGTCCCTAGAAACAAGGATTAGCACAGTGAAACACACTGACACTCTCCCTACCTATAGTTTTCTGTCCCTAGAAAAAATGTTTTTTTAAAGATGGTTGATGATCAATGCTTTAGCACAGTATAGCACAAGGAGAATTTCCCTCACTGTCCTTCCCTGTCCCTAGAAACAAGGATTAGCACAGTGAAAGAAACTGACACTCTCCCTACCTATAGTTTTCTGTCCCTAGAAAAAATGTTTTTTTAAAGATGGTTGATGATCAATGCTTTAGCACACTATAGCACAAGGAGAATTTCCCTCACTGTCCTTCCCTGTCCCTAGAAACAAGGATTAGCACAGTAAAACACACTGACACTCTCCCTACCTATAGTTTTCTGTCCCTAGAAAAAATGTTTTTTTAAAGATGGTTGATGATCAATGCTTTAGCACACTATAGCACAAGGAGAATTTCCCTCACTGTCCTTCCCTGTCCCTAGAAACAAGGATTAGCACAGTGAAAGAAACTGACACTCTCCCTACCTATAGTTTTCTGTCCCTAGAAAAAATGTTTTTTTAAAGATGGTTGATGATCAATGCTTTAGCACAGTATAGCACAAGGAGAATTTCCCTCACTGTCCTTCCCTGTCCCTAGAAACAAGGATTAGCACAGTGAAAGAAACTGACACTCTCCCTACCTATAGTTTTCTGTCCCTAGAAAAAATGTTTTTTTAAAGATGGTTGATGATCAATGCTTTAGCACAGTATAGCACAAGGAGAATTTCCCTCACTGTCCTTCCCTGTCCCTAGAAACAAGGATTAGCACAGTGAAAGAAACTGACACTCTCCCTACCTATAGTTTTCTGTCCCTAGAAAAAATGTTTTTTTAAAGATGGTTGATGATCAATGCTTTAGCACACTATAGCACAAGGAGAATTTCCCTCACTGTCCTTCCCTGTCCCTAGAAACAAGGATTAGCACAGTAAAACACACTGACACTCTCCCTACCTATAGTTTTCTGTCCCTAGAAAAAATGTTTTTTTAAAGATGGTTGATGATCAATGCTTTAGCACACTATAGCACAAGGAGAATTTCCCTCACTGTCCTTCCCTGTCCCTAGAAACAAGGATTAGCACAGTAAAACACACTGACACTCTCCCTACCTATAGTTTTCTGTCCCTAGAATTTTTTTTTTTTAAAGATGGTTGATGATCAATGCTTTAGCACAGTATAGCACAAGGAGAATTTCCCTCACTGTCCTTCCCTGTCCCTAGAAACAAGGATTAGCACAGTGAAAGAAACTGACACTCTCCCTACCTATAGTTTTCTGTCCCTAGAAAAAATGTTTTTTTAAAGATGGTTGATGATCAATGCTTTAGCACAGTATAGCACAAGGAGAATTTCCCTCACTGTCCTTCCCTGTCCCTAGAAACAAGGATTAGCACAGTGAAAGAAACTGACACTCTCCCTACCTATAGTTTTCTGTCCCTAGAAAAAATGTTTTATTAAAGATGGTTGATGATCAATGCTTTAGCACAGTATAGCACAAGGAGAATTTCCCTCACTGTCCTTCCCTGTCCCTAGAAACAAGGATTAGCACAGTGAAACACACTGACACTCTCCCTACCTATAGTTTTCTGTCCCTAGAAAAAATGTTTTTTTAAAGATGGTTGATGATCAATGCTTTAGCACAGTATAGCACAAGGAGAATTTCCCTCACTGTCCTTACCTGTCCCTAGAAACAAGGATTAGCACAGTGAAAGAAACTAACACTCTCCCTACCTATAGTTTTCTGTCCCTAGAAAAAATGTTTTTTTAAAGATGGTTGATGATCAATGCTTTAGCACACTATAGCACAAGGAGAATTTCCCTCACTGTCCTTCCCTGTCCCTAGAAACAAGGATTAGCACAGTAAAACACACTGACCCTCTCCCTACCTATAGTTTTCTGTCCCTAGAAAAAATGTTTTTTTAAAGATGGTTGATGATCAATGCTTTAGCGCACTATAGCACAAGGAGAATTTCCCTCACTGTCCTTCCCTGTCCCTAGAAACAAGGATTAGCACAGTAAAACACACTGACACTCTCCCTACCTATAGTTTTCTGTCCCTAGAAAAAATGATTTTTTAAAGATGGTTGATGATCAATGCTTTAGCACAGTATAGCACAAGGAGAATTTCCCTCACTGTCCTTCCCTGTCCCTAGAAACAAGGATTAGCACAGTAAAACACACTGACACTTTCCCTACCTATCCTTCTCTTTCCCTAAACTAAAGGAATCCAGGTTAAGCAAGAAAAAAAAATGTCACTGTCCCTGCCTATGCTTCTCTTTCCCTGCTCCGGAACACACTACACTAGGCCGCCGTGCTGGCGGCCTTTTATAGTGTGGGGCGTGTACTAAACACCCTCAGCAATAATTGGCCACAGGCATCCTGCCTGTGGCCAACCATTGCTCTCCTCGCTGCCGGCGCTGTGATTGGCCAAGCATGCGGGGTCACAGTGCATGCTTGGCCAATCACAGCGCCTGGATGACACTGCGATGGCGTAGTGCATTGTGGGCCGTTCGCGTCACTCGAATTAGGCGCGAACGGCCCAAATCGTTCGATCTTCGTCGAACGATCGAACAGCCGATGTTCGAGTAGAACGTATGTTCGACTCGAACACCGAGCTCATCCCTATGAGTGAGGGCACAAGAGGAAGGGGAGCACAGCACTTTCATCACCTTTGCCATATATTTCTGCACAGATTGCACTTTTAAAAAAACTTTTTCTGCACGGATAGCTCTTCAAAGGAATCATTGTGATATTGAAGAATCACAGGACTATGTATATTCGTGTTGTTATGCTTTGTCATTTGTATAGCAGATATTGTTGATTATATTGTATTCTATATATTTTACTGAGCACAGACCGTGCAGGAACTTCCCATACTAATCCTAAAAGCAGTACACACCTTTTTCTTGCAGCAGTCAAAACTTAATTTAATTTAAATTAATTGGAGCACACCACAGCGTGGGGACACTTATAGAATATAGCAAAGGGTGTCACAGATCCTTGCAGCACATCTGCCATCAGCACATCACCAGCTGTAAAGTCTAGCAGGCAAATTTCTCTGACCCAGCTGCTGCAGCGAAAAAAAAAAAAAATACAGTCACTGCCACCCACATGCCCAGTGTCTAAATTATAGCTTGTCCAAATTGCTGGCTTTACAACTCCTGCCTTTCCGTCTGGTGAATTCTGCCCCTTCCATAAATTTGCAGAATGTGCTGCACCACAATGGCAGGTACCTAAGGGCATTCCATCTCTGTACCATCACGTGGAAGGCAATGTTGTGGCATTATTGGGCAAGACAGTCAGCAGCAAGATCCACATTACTGCTGGCATGTGGTTCAGCAAAGCATTGTCAGGGACCAGTGGCGGAATTTTCAGGGTCGCGACAGTCGCAGTTGCGACTGGGCCCTGTAATTCCGCCAAGTCCGGGGGCCCCGCAGCCCGTCCGTGTACTCTGCCGGCGCTGCCCACCTGACTGTCACTCACTGACAATGTGTGCGGCGCGCACTGCGTGCTATACGTTCGGCCGCGGGGCCGCCGCTGACTGAAGACAGACACTGAGATAATGCAAGAGAGCAGGGCAGCTGAGGCAGCACTCCACTCACTGACTGGGATTGTGGACCGCCTCCGCCCCTGCCTCCGCCTATCCAGAGACACAGAGATGTAGGGAGGCGGGCGGACTCTGAAAAATGAGAGAAGGCGGGGAGAAGCTTTCCCCTCTATGGCAGCATGGAGTACCTTCCCGGAGTCTACCCAGGCAGCATGAGGCAAGGCAGAGTGGCGAATTTTTCATCCTGGCGCCTGGCGGGAGAAGACACACACAGTGACATCTGTCAGAGTGACCCACAGGACGGAATTCCCGGGGGAATCGATTGATTGACGGTAAGTCAATCAAGTGACAGAGCTCACCTCAGCAATCAATGCCAACCTCCACCACCTGTGCCTCGTCTTACTGATCCCATCCCCCCCACCACTGATCTCATCATCCCTATCCCCCCCCATTACTTCTACAACAGAGGTGATGGGGGGGATAGGGATGAGATCAGTGGTGGGGGGGATGGGATCAGTAAGGAGGCACAGGTGGTGGTGGGAGAGGATGGCACCACCACTGCCACCCCCCTCAAGTACCACCGCAGTCACCCCCCCTCAAGTACCACCGCAGCCACCCCCCCTCAAGTACCACCGCAGCCACCCCCCCTCAAGTACCACAACAGCCACCCCCCAAGTACCACCGCAGCCACTCCCCCTCAAGTGCCACCACTACCACCCCCCCTCAAGTACCACCGCTAGTACTTGAGGGGGGGTGGTAGCGGTGGTACTTGAGGGGGGGTGGTAGCGGTGGTACTTGAGGGGGGGTGGCTGCGGTAGTACTTGAGGGAGGTGGCAGTGGTGATGCCATCCTCTCCCACCACCACCACCTGTGCCTCCTTACCGATCCCATCCCCCCACCACTGATCTCATCCCTATCCCCCCCATTACTTCTACAACAGAGGTGATGGGGGGGATAGGGATGGGATCAGTAAGAGGCACAGGTGGTGGTGGGAGAGGATGGCACCACCACTGCCACCGCAGCCACCCCGCCTTAAGTACAACCGCTGCCACCCCCCTCAACACCAGCACTTCACTGATCCCATCTAGGGTTGCCACCTGTCCGGGATTCACCCAGACAGTACAGGTTTTGAAACATGTGCCCGGGTCTCTGCCCGCCTGAGACCCAGGAATATTATTCAGACCCGCCAGTTGCTCCCTGAGTCCCTGTGCCTGTGCTGAAGCTGTGCCACCACCGCCGTGTGCACCTCGAGTTCGGTCCGCTTTATTCTGCAACTGCTGCCTTCCTATCTACCCCCCCCCCCGCATTGTCGGTTCACCTCCGTCCGCTCTGTGTGCTGCAGACGGGACACAGAGGCAGAGACAGAGTCTCCATGTTGCCGGAGACTCTCCTCTGGTTTTGCCCCCCCCATACACTACCATACAGTTCTGCCAACCCCCTCCCATACACCATCCATCCATCCAGTTTTCCCTCTCCTCCTCATACACACATTTATCATCCCCTCCATACACCATCCTTATATACAGTCCCCCCCATATATATATAGTTCTCCCCCCCCATACACCATCCTTATATACAGTCCCCCCCATATATATATAGTTCTCCCCCCCATACACCATCCTTATATACAGTCCCCCCATATATATATAGTTCTCCCCCCCCATACACCATCCATATATACAGTCCCCCCCCCATATATACAGTTCTCTCCCCCCCATACACCATCCATATATATAGTCCCCCCCATATATACAGTTCTCTCCCCCCCCATACACCATCCATATATACAGTCCCCCCCATATATACAGTTCTCTCCCCCCTATACACTATCCATATATACAGTCCCCCCATATATAGTTCTCTCCCCCCCATACACCATCCATATATACAGTCCCCCCTCCATATATACAGTTCTCTCTCCCCCCCATACATCATCCATATATACAGTCCCCCCATAAATACAGTTCTCTCTCCCCCCATACACCATCCATATATACAGCCCCCCATATACATATATATAGTTCTCCCTCCCATACACCATCCATATATACAGTCCCCTGCCATATATACAGTTCTCTCTCCCCCCCCCCATACACCATCCATATATACAGTCCCCCCATATATACAGATCTCCCCCCCATACACCATCCATATATACAGTCCCCCCATATATACAGTTCTCTCTCTCCCCCCATACACCATCCATATATACAGCCCCCCCATATACATATATATAGTTCTCCCTCCCATACACCATCCATATATTCCGATCCCCCCCATATATACAGTTCTCTCCCCCCCCCATACACATCCATATATACAGTCCCCCCATATATACAGTTCTCTCTCCCCCCCATACACCATCCATATATACAGTCCCCCCCATATATACAGTTCTCCCCCCCATACACCATCCATATATACAGTCCCCCCCATATATACAGTTCTCTCTCACCCCCCATACACCATCCATATATACAGCCCCCCCCATATACATATATATAGTTCTCCCCCCATACACCATCCATATATATAGTCCCCCCATATATACAGTTCTCCCCCCCCATACACCATCCATATATACAGTCCTCCCATATATACAGTTCTCTCCCCCCCATACACCATCCATATATACAGTTCTCCCCCCCCATACACCATCCATATATACAGTCCCCCCCATATATACAGTTCTCTCCCCCCCTATACACCATCCATATATACAGCCCCCCCCCTGTATATACAATTCTCCCCCCCCATACACCATCCATATATACAGGTCTCACCGGGTGACACCGTCCACTGCCCTACTGACACCGTCCACTGCCCTACTGGCCCTACTGACACCGTCCACTGCTCTACTGATACCGTCCTCTGCCCTACTGACACCGTCCACTGCCCTACTGGCTGACAGTGTCCACTTTTAAGGTAGACTAGTTTCATATTTTAACTGACATTTCTTTTATTAATTGAATCATATTTTATGGGTACACTAATGCTTTTTTTTTTTATTTAACCGTGCCTATTCAGGCCCCCCCCCCCCACCACCACTGTTAATGCAATTTGGCCACAGCCACTGTTCATTGTAGCACACCTCATTATTACTCTCTTTGGGTAACCCAAAAGGTGTCCTAGGTATTTTACAATCCTATAGCGTGTAGTACAAAAAAATTGCCGCGCACCACGAAAGTGTTCGGGTTTGGCTTGAAGAAAAGGTGGCAACCCTGATCCCATTCCTCCTCCCCACCAGCACTGTTACTGATCCCATTCCCAGATTTAATTGATCCCATGATTGCTGCATAGGATCAGCAACTGATGTATTGCTTCATTTATGTGAAATCCCAGGTGATATGGCCAGTCCCTCTTTGTTGTACAGTGTAAAAAAATTAAGTATTAGGCTTTTCGGTGGGGGGGGGGGGGGGCCCTTCATGATTTCTTGCACCGGGGCCCTGAAGTCTCTAGTTACACCACTGCCAGGGACACTATATTATGTTCATAGCACACTGGGTAACTCTGCTTGCAACTCAAAAGATTGCAGGACAGGGCTTAGTGCTGGAGCTTGTTTTTCCGCCTAGTTTCTATACAGCTGGGGACGATGATGCAAAATTTGTCAGCTCTATCCCCCTACTCCTCCATGTCCTCCTCTTTTGAATTGTCCTATGAACCACCAGTACCTCCTAAGTGTTCAAGGGGCTGTTCATTGAGTCAGGCTAAAATATGCCATGCAGTTCTTCAGCTGGTCTGTCTAGGGGACAGAAGCCACACCAGAGCAGAGATTTGCACCTGTCCACAGACTCCGTTGACCGGCTGACATTTATCAAAACTAATCATTCCTGGATTAGCAGCAGCTATCAAGCCTCTGATGCCGGTTTTGCTGATTAAGTGTTTATGGAATGTGGAATCTCTGCAAGACTGTCAAGGCTTCCTAACTTTGTGGGTGTTGATTTTACCTGGAAGAAATGTTTTGGTGTAGGTTTCATGGGCACAATTAACACCCAATGACCAATTTTTCTGCACCTGTTCGACAGGTGCATATAATCAAAAATTTTAATAAGGAAAGGTTGCAGGGAAAAGTCATTTTTTTTCTTTATAAATGTCCTTTTTGGTGCAGCAGGTTCTATATAAGGTACAAATGTGCCACTTTACAAGCAGACTAAGGGGACCCCCCAGGCACTATATTTAACCACTTGCCGACCGACTCACGCCGATATACATCGGCAAAGTGTCACACAAATCCCTGTTCTGACAGGGGAGAAGAGACAGATCTGCAGTTTGTAGTAATTACAAACATTTAACCCCTTGATCACCCCCTCGTGTTAACCCCTTTGTTGCAGTACCGCTAACAATCGCAGATCACTGCCATTACTATTAAAAATAATAATAATAATAATAAAAATGCCAAAAAAATGCCATAAATCTTTCCCATGGTTTGGTTTGCGCAAAAGTTATAGCATCTACAATCAATATACGCTTATACATATTGGCCTAAACTGATGAAGAAATGTGTTTTTTAAAAACATTTTTGGGGTTATTTATTATAGCAAAAAGTAAAAAATATTGTTTAGTTTTTAAAATTGTCGCTCTTTTTTTGTTTATAGTGCAAAAATAAAAACCGCAAAGATGATCAAATACCACCAAAAGAAAGCTCTTTTTTGGGGGAAAAAGGATGTCAATTTTGTTTGGGCACAACGTTGCACGACCGCGCAATTGTCAGTTAAAGTGATGCAGTGCGGTATCGCAAAAAATGGTCTGGTCGTTAAGGGGGCAAATCCTTCCGGTCCTTAAGTGGTTAAAGGAATTTTTTATTGTTTCACTTTAAAGTGGTTGTAACCTTTCAAAACCCTTTCACTGGCAGCCCCTCTGTTTTATCCAGGGATAATGCACTGTATACGTGGTTTTCTTTTTTATAAACAAAGCATCTAACTACCTTTTTTTGCAGCTAAATTCAGGCTGGTCACATGACTTCCCACTGTTCTGCTACTCCGCTTCAGGGCTACAGTTTGAGGGGCCAAAATTTCTCTCTGACCTCAGCCAGGGGCGGTCACGTGGCCACTCGGCCCCTCCCGCTGTAGCTCTGGATCGGAGTAGCAGAGCGCCCTGAATGTAGCTGCAAAAAAAGGTATTTATAGGCTTATACAGTGCATTATCCCTGGATAAAACAGTGGGGCTGCCAGTGACAAATATTACAACTTTTTTAAACTACTGATAGCAACAGGAGGGGGTGGGGTGGGGCTGTTGAGAGACAGACACAGAGCTGACAGGCAGGGAGGGAGGGGGTGAGGGGAACAGAGGAGAGCTACAGAAGACAGAGTCATACAAATTGATCACGGTAATCAGGGCTCAGTAGCCATCAATAGTGTGGCCAGTACCAGGGGCGGCCTGCCCATTGTGGGCGCGCGGGCGCCGCCCCCCATACATGCCCTGCTGCCCTCCCTATCCATGCACCTGGCCCCTTTCAGGATGCCAGGCGCATGAATTCCTATGGCAGGGATGTGTTTTTTTAAGCATTGATTAGACCCAGAGGCTCTAAGAGACTTCAAAATAGGGTGGGCTCGGGGTGCAGAGCATTGCTTCCGGAGCCCACCCAGGTGTGTTGCAACACTGATCCTCCTCCCAGCCAATCGGGAAGTGGGTCTGATACCTGTCACCTGATTGGCTGAAAGGACAGGCAATCCTATTGGACACCTAGGAGGAGGGGAGGAGACGCATTGGCAGAAGCGAGAAGGAGAAGAGCCACTGGCCAGTGCCTGGATGGCCCTCGGTGCCTGATCCCCGCCGCTGCCTCGTGCCCTGATCCCCGACGCTTCTTGGATGCCCGATCCCTGCCGCTGCTTGGTGCCTTGATCCCTACCGCTCCCTGGATGTCCGATCCCCGCAGCTGCTTGG